>OZ010610.1:54372174-54402174 GCA_963932145.1 Acanthosepion lycidas | reverse complement strand
TAAATTAAAATTCTAGTGTATTTGTTCTAGAAGCAACTAATTTCTAACTTGTCATTAACAGTGTCAGTTTTATGAATGGATCACACACACAGACACAGACACACGTAAACAAACAAACAAAAACAAAACTTTAACACATGTTGTGAATAGAGACCAAATAAAAAATGAAAGACTTGGCTTGATTCGTCTGACTGTCGCTGGAAACCTGTACATATGTGTATAGATAGATACTTTCATGAGATCGCAAAATAAATAAATAAAAATAGCATAGCATGAATAAAAAAGGGCTTAAACTTGCTGAAAATAATTTTTATTGTCTAAATATTTATGATATTATTAAAAGGAAAGGTCAGAGTATTTTTTAAATTATTTTTACATTCCTTAATTGTTCCTAGCACGTCCAAAACGTTCGTTAAAAATCTCGTTTTTTAGTCAAAATCGATCATGTCATCTATTTTTCCAATTTTGTAAACAAAGTGAAATTCTCCGTTTGAAAATTTTTTTAAATCTATTATACTTTTTCAAAATTTATTTTTAGAAAATTAGAAACTGTAAGGTTTATTTAATATATTTGAAACAAACATTATTTCCTTCCTGCGCCGAAAAAAATGTAGTTTAAAATGAACAGAAAGCCGGTCTTAACAATTATGATTGACAAGTGACGAGTGATGATTACATCGCATATTGACATCTTACGTGACGGAAACTTACGGAAGGACAGAAGTGACATAATTATTTAGTTTTAAGTGAACCAACTTACCTAGTTATTTTTAAGGAAATCGTTCAGCGATTTAATTTTTTTTTTTGTTTTTAGCACTTAGCTTTTACCTTTACGTTTACAAAAAAAAGTGTTGCGAATGAGATAAAATTTTATAAGAAAGGTATCTAATTAATTTATAGGCACCTTTTTTTATGTAATTTTACCAGAAGCGTACATTAAATATTATTATTTTATGTACATTTATTACATTTTATGGTATTATTTGTTTTTCCATTCATTTTATTATTAATTTTGATATTTCATTCATGGAAAAATGTCACAACTGAGATAATATAAAAATAAGATTATATAAATTTCATAAGACGATACTAATACTTGAAGGTCCCCTTCTCAGTTGAAACTGAAAAATTAAATTAACTTCTCCACACGTGTTTCGCACAAACAATTAAAGGCCGTAACTGCAGGAAACAACCCAATTAACGTATGTTTATTGTATTCATGCTGGTCTTCCGTACATTTGAATTACAGCCGTTTTATGGACACAAAATTACATTCTTTAATTAGTGGGGTTCTGCTAATTGTTATAAGCTATACAACTTATAATACTGTAAAGAGAGATCTGCTGAACAACACAACTGATTAAACTGTACACCGTTTTCACTAATTTTAGAATATTTAACAGCTTTAAAGCCATAATAATAAAATAATTTAAGAAATAACAATTAATTCTTTTAAAAAATCATTTTTTATCGAAAAAGTTTTTTCCCTTCAGACAATATTATCCATATTCATAAAAACAACTAAAAGCAGCTAAAAACATTTGAAATTAAATAATATCTTTGTTTCATTGAGTTTTGTATGTTACATTTCAGAGCTGATTTTCAGTTTGAGGCAGAGGGGGTCTGATTAAAAAGGAACAAAACATGATTTGCTTTCCTCAAAGCCCTGTGCTTTTAACTAATATAATCACTAAATTGTACGGTATTGAATTTCTAGAGCTTTCATAAAATAAGTTGAGTGATGTGGGGGGGGGGGTAATAAATATAAAAAATTATTTTCCCATGACTTTAAAAAAAGAAAACATATTTATAATAATTTCCATCATACGTGAATAGTTTCTGAAAGTTTCATTAAATTCGACAATTATTTTTATTTTTGCAAGATTTTCCAAATTAATCTCATAAAAAATACGCTAAAATTTGCTATGTTATTTAGTACTTCCGCTGACACAGAGAAACAAAGTTTTTATTCAAAAGTTAGAATACTCTAAAAAGAAGTAAAAAATTTTAAAAAATAATTAAAAAATACTTTGTTCTTTCCTCTTAATAAACATTTTGACGATAAAATTTTATTTTCGCAAAGTTTGGGGCCTTTTCATCCTCTATGGTCTTTTCTAGCGATCACATGAAGGCACCTTTTCCTTTTAAAGCTATAAATTGATGAACTTCCGATAAAAAAGTAAAACAAACTCACGTTTGTTTTACTTTCTTCCCTAAATTTTCTACTGCTTCCGAGTATTGCAAGAGAGAGAAGATCTTATGTTTCATCATCTCGTCTACCGAAAGCTAATGATATCACTGGCAATAAATATATAAGCAGCTTAAAACATTTTCATTTCATTATATTATTTTCATATTATTTCATTATAGGTATTATATTTATGTCTGCCGTGTTTTTTTTCGTCCTAATTATGTTAATATATGTCATATAAATGTGATGTTATATCGTAGATTCTTACTTATTGGGTTAACATAGGTGAGTGACGTAAGTGCTTGTGCACGGAAATTCTTGGCTACGTTCCGACGCATCTTAGAAACTCCTGAGAGAGACATTCGGAAACGAGAAAGGTCTTTGAGACTTTTATATTTACATGATATATTAAAGGCAAAAGGGACAGAAGGAAAAAGCGAGTAAACTACCTGAAGAGATTGTTTAAATAGATGCCAGAGGGATAGGAGGGAAATACAAAGGATAGGAATTTGTGGAAAGCCATGATCATCCACATTCTGAAGGCATACTGCACAGAGAAGAAATTTCTCTTCTTTCCACTCAGTTTCTACCTTGTGTAGTACTTACAAGGGTAGGCTAAAATGTTCTTCAGCTGACTATAAAGGCGTGGTACTATAAGTGTGAAATCTTGCATGCATTAATTTCAACCCTTCTTATCAATAACTGCATTGTTTTCTTTCGAGCTACGAGCGTAGGCTGAAGTGTTCGCCGGCTGACTATAAAGGCGTGGTAATATAAATGTGAAATCTTGCATGCATTAATTTCAACCCTAGTTATCAATAACTGCATTGTTTTCTTTCGAGCTACGAGCGTAGGCTGAAGTGTTCGCCGGCTGGCTATAAAGGCGTGGTAATATAAATGTGAAATCTTGCATGCATTAATTTCAACCCTTCTTATCAATAACTGCATTGTTTTCTTTCGAGCTACGAGGGTAGGCTGAAGTGTTCGCCGGCTGACTATAAAGGCGTGGTAATATAAATGTGAAATCTTGCATGCATTAATTTCAACCCTAGTTATCAATAACTGCATTGTTTTCTTTCGAGCTACGAGCGTAGGCTGAAGTGTTCGCCGGCTGGCTATAAAGGCGTGGTAATATAAATGTGAAATCTTGCATGCATTAATTTCAACCCTTCTTATCAATAACTGCATTGTTTTCTTTCGAGCTACGAGGGTAGGCTGAAGTGTTCGCCGGCTGGCTATAAAGGCGTGGTAATATAAATGTGAAATCTTGCATGCATCAATTTCAACCCTAGTTATCAATAACTGCATTGTTTTCTTTCGAGCTATGAGCGTAGGCTGAAGTGTTCGCCGGCTGGCTATAAAGGCGTGGTAATATAAATGTGAAATCTTGCATGCATTAATTTCAACCCTAGTTATCAATAACTGCATTGTTTTCTTTCCAGCTACGAGGGCAGACTGAAATGTTCGCCGGCTGACTATAAAGGCGTGGTAATATAAATGTGAAATCTTGCATGCATTAATTTCAACCCTAGTTATCAATAACTGCATTGTTTTCTTTCGAGCTACGAGCGTAGGCTGAAGTGTTCGCCGGCTGGCTATAAAGGCGTGGTAATATAAATGTGAAATCTTGCATGCATTAATTTCAACCCTAGTTATCAATAACTGCATTGTTTTCTTTCGAGCTACGAGGGTAGGCTGAAGTGTTCGCCGGCTGGCTATAAAGGCGTGGTAATATAAATGTGAAATCTTGCATGCATCAATTTCAACCCTAGTTATCAATAACTGCATTGTTTTCTTTCGAGCTATGAGCGTAGGCTGAAGTGTTCGCCGGCTGGCTATAAAGGCGTGGTAATATAAATGTGAAATCTTGCATGCATTAATTTCAACCCTAGTTATCAATAACTGCATTGTTTTCTTTCCAGCTACGAGGGCAGACTGAAATGTTCGCCGGCTGACTATAAAGGCGTGGTAATATAAATGTGAAATCTTGCATGCATTAATTTCAACCCTAGTTATCAATAACTGCATTGTTTTCTTTCGAGCTACGAGCGTAGGCTGAAGTGTTCGCCGGCTGGCTATAAAGGCGTGGTAATATAAATGTGAAATCTTGCATGCATTAATTTCAACCCTTCTTATCAATAACTGCATTGTTTTCTTTCGAGCTACGAGCGTAGGCTGAAGTGTTCGCCGGCTGGCTATAAAGGCGTGGTAATATAAATGTGAAATCTTGCATGCATCAATTTCAACCCTAGTTATCAATAACTGCATTGTTTTCTTTCCAGCTACGAGGGCAGACTGAAATGTTCGCCGGCTGACTATAAAGGCGTGGTAATATAAATGTGAAATCTTGCATGCATTAATTTCAACCCTAGTTATCAATAACTGCATTGTTTTCTTTCGAGCTACGAGCGTAGGCTGAAGTGTTCGCCGGCTGGCTATAAAGGCGTGGTAATATAAATGTGAAATCTTGCATGCATTAATTTCAACCCTAGTTATCAATAACTGCATTGTTTTCTTTCGAGCTACGAGGGTAGGCTGAAGTGTTCGCCGGCTGACTATAAAGGCGTGGTAATATAAATGTGAAATCTTGCATGCATCAATTTCAACCCTAGTTATCAATAACTGCATTGTTTTCTTTCGAGCTACGAGGGCAGACTGAAATGTTCGCCGGCTGACTATAAAGGCGTGGTAATATAAATGTGAAATCTTGCATGCATTAATTTCAACCCTAGTTATCAATAACTGCATTGTTTTCTTTCGAGCTACGAGCGTAGGCTGAAGTGTTCGCCGGCTGGCTATAAAGGCGTGGTAATATAAATGTGAAATCTTGCATGCATTAATTTCAACCCTTCTTATCAATAACTGCATTGTTTTCTTTCGAGCTACGAGGGTAGGCTGAAGTGTTCGCCGGCTAGCTATAAAGGCGTGGTAATATAAATGTGAAATCTTGCATGCATTAATTTCAACCCTAGTTATCAATAACTGCATTGTTTTCTTTCCAGCTACGAGGGCAGACTGAAATGTTCGCCGGCTGACTATAAAGGCGTGGTAATATAAATGTGAAATCTTGCATGCATTAATTTCAACCCTAGTTATCAATAACTGCATTGTTTTCTTTCGAGCTACGAGCGTAGGCTGAAGTGTTCGCCGGCTGGCTATAAAGGCGTGGTAATATAAATGTGAAATCTTGCATGCATTAATTTCAACCCTTCTTATCAATAACTGCATTGTTTTCTTTCGAGCTACGAGGGTAGGCTGAAGTGTTCGCCGGCTGACTATAAAGGCGTGGTAATATAAATGTGAAATCTTGCATGCATCAATTTCAACCCTAGTTATCAATAACTGCATTGTTTTCTTTCCAGCTACGAGGGTAGGCTGAAGTGTTCGCCGGCTGACTATAAAGGCGTGGTAATATAAATGTGAAATCTTGCATGCATCAATTTCAACCCTAGTTATCAATAACTGCATTGTTTTCTTTCGAGCTACGAGGGCAGACTGAAATGTTCGCCGGCTGACTATAAAGGCGTGGTAATATAAATGTGAAATCTTGCATGCATTAATTTCAACCCTAGTTATCAATAACTGCATTGTTTTCTTTCGAGCTACGAGCGTAGGCTGAAGTGTTCGCCGGCTGGCTATAAAGGCGTGGTAATATAAATGTGAAATCTTGCATGCATTAATTTCAACCCTAGTTATCAATAACTGCATTGTTTTCTTTCCAGCTACGAGGGCAGACTGAAATGTTCGCCGGCTGACTATAAAGGCGTGGTAATATAAATGTGAAATCTTGCATGCATTAATTTCAACCCTAGTTATCAATAACTGCATTGTTTTCTTTCGAGCTACGAGCGTAGGCTGAAGTGTTCGCCGGCTGGCTATAAAGGCGTGGTAATATAAATGTGAAATCTTGCATGCATTAATTTCAACCCTAGTTATCAATAACTGCATTGTTTTCTTTCGAGCTACGAGCGTAGGCTGAAGTGTTCGCCGGCTGGCTATAAAGGCGTGGTAATCTAAATGTGAAATCTTGCATGCATTAATTTCAACCCTTCTTATCAATAACTGCATTGTTTTCTTTCGAGCTACGAGGGTAGGCTGAAGTGTTCGCCGGCTGACTATAAAGGCGTGGTAATATAAATGTGAAATCTTGCATGCATCAATTTCAACCCTAGTTATCAATAACTGCATTGTTTTCTTTCCAGCTACGAGGGCAGACTGAAATGTTCGCCGGCTGACTATAAAGGCGTGGTAATATAAATGTGAAATCTTGCATGCATTAATTTCAACCCTAGTTATCAATAACTGCATTGTTTTCTTTCGAGCTACGAGCGTAGGCTGAAGTGTTCGCCGGCTGGCTATAAAGGCGTGGTAATATAAATGTGAAATCTTGCATGCATTAATTTCAACCCTAGTTATCAATAACTGCATTGTTTTCTTTCGAGCTACGAGCGTAGGCTGAAGTGTTGGCCGGCTGGCTATAAAGGCGTGGTAATATAAATGTGAAATCTTGCATGCATCAATTTCAACCCTTGTTATCAATAACTGCATTGTTTTCTTTTCAATGTACGAGGGTAGGCTGAAATGTTCGCCGGCTGACTATGAAGGAGTGATCTTAGAACAGTGAAATCAGTCATTAATTCTAACTCTTGCTATTAATACCTCCATTGCTTCTTTCCTGGTAAACTGGTATCTAATGAATACTTAATATTTAAAAATGACTAATCGCGAATTTATTTTAAATTGAACAAAATTTGACATCGTGGTTTTATTATGTACCTACAGAAATAGGATTTACCCCCAAGGGCATTCATTTTGACATGGCTGGTACATTATGGGATGACGCTTCAGCTTTTTCAACAGTGCAAATGTGGGCAGCCGAATTTAGAAGATGGGCTAGTCTTGAAGATAGTCCAATGTTTGGACGTCCTGCAATTGGCATCACAGAGAAAAACATTAAACGTTTTAACTACATGATGATGGATGAGAGGCGATTTGCTATAAATCAAATAGCCAATGCTATTCGCATATCCCATGAGAGAGGTGAGAATATTCTGCACAAAGTACTTGGCATGACGAAGGTTTCTGCTCAGTGGCTGCCATGTTTTATGTCACCTGATCAAATGTTCACCAGGCTGATCACATCTCGGGAAAATATGACATCGTTCGAGGCGGACACAGCTGGTTTCTTTGAACGATTCTTAACCCAGGACGAGTGTTGTGTTCATCACTTTGAGCGAGAGGCAATCTATGCAGTAGAAACACCTTTCCTCACAAAAGATGGCGAAAGTAGTTTCATTTACAGGAGAAGTGATGGCCTCAGTTTTATGAATGCAATAGTCACTGTCTTTATTGATTATCTTCAAAAGGATTAAACCATCAAAAGAGCGTACTATACTAACTTTGCTGAGGTAAAGTTACGAAGAACAAAAGCCCAGGAAAACTGACGAAAGTTGTCGTTTCCTTGGTCCTTGGTTTCAATGGCTGTTGTGCGTGACAGTGGCTTCAAACTGGTCGATCGCCCCCCTATTCGCCTGGTTTGACACTATTTGATTATCATCTGTTTCCCAACATGAACAAAATTTGGCTAGGAACCAGTATCTTCATGTCTGCTGTTGGCGGCTTTTTTGACAAAAAGGATGAAAGCTTTTTCACCAATGGGATCCAAGCCCTGCAAAATTGATGGAAGAAGTGTGTGGAACGCAAGGGGAAGAGACTATGTTCAAAAATACAAATATAAATAAAGATACTTCTCTTGATAACGTTAATTTTGCATCAACATTTCATTCACATTTACAAAAAAATCAGAACTATTACACCAAACTCCCTTGAAAAATGATGAAAGGGACTTGTTTCATCATTCGGACTATTGTCCTCATCTTTGACGCCATATTTATTACAACGTTTTGGCCTTCTTCAGGTGGTTGGAATGACGAACTGAACAGTCACTGGGGTAGACTGTTCTAGTTCCACGTTTAATGGATGTCAGTTATCAGTTATCTCCTGTTAATTTTCCCTCTAAACCGGGTATTGAACTCACACTCTTTGGGTCCTGTCACTAACCAACGCCTTCATCCACTGTGCCATGTGTCCTTGAGGACATCTGTGTATGAATTTCTGGGTATTATAAACCTAATGTTTTCAGCAACCATTTTTACCAGTGCTCATATTGCAATTTTGCTGTTATCATTCCATGTTTTTATCAGAGCTCATATTGCAACTTTGTTGTTATCATAGCTTTTCTCTGGCACTCCTTATTACTGGTTTCCATATTGTATTTATTTCTATACTTATCTCAGAAATATAGGCGGGACTTGTTTCATCAGGACAATAGTCTAGCCCACAAATCTTTGATTTCAATGGCTGCTATGCGTAACTGTAGCATTGAACTGGTATGTCACCCTATCCGAACTTCAATATTCTCCTGATTTGGCCGCGTCATCTGTTCCCCAACATAAATAAAAAAATTAAAAAAATTGACTGGGGATCAGGATTGCAGTGATGAGGACATCATATCTTTTGTTGATGGCTTTTTTTGACAAAAAGGATGAAAACTTTTTTTACCAATGGGACCCAAGCAGTGTAATACCGATGGAAAAAAATATGTGAACCGCAAGGGGAGGAGACTATTTTGAAAAATAACCAACATTTGGTCACATTCCTTGGGAGTATCTTGGTCAGCCTATGAACTTTTCAGCCGAAACCTCTCAGTTAAGCTTAGTAAACACACTTAGAATTCCGTTGTCTTATGGTTAAATTAGTTGCTTATTTCCCAAATCGAGAATTTTGAGTGCCTATTTACAAGACAAGCGGCCTATCTTAATACATGGCAAGCGGCCTATCTTAATACATGGGGTGCAGTATTTCTGTTCTATTACTTATGCTTAAATACTAGGACTTGTATCTGGAAAAATTATTATTACAAATATTGTTAATGCAATTTTCATTCACAAAATAAAGCATTTATTCTTATACAATCCAATACAGTGTAACCCGGATATAAGAGACCCAGATATAAGTGAAACCAGGATATAAGAGAGATTTTCTCTGGTCCCAAATTAGAGCCATTCTTACCTAAACAAAATAGACCAAACCCGTATATAAGAGAAACCCTGATATAAGAGACTTCGTCTCCGGCCCCGACAACTCTCTTATATCCGGGTTACACTGTATAAGTTTCTGCTTTAAATAACTCACAAAAGGTTAATAAACCGTAAAAAAAAAAAAATAAATAAATAAAAATCCCATGATTCCTTTCTATTTGACTTTGTGTCATCGTAAGCTGAGACAATTTTAATAAAGAACCTAGAATCGGATTCCCTGGATTTAAGTTTGGTTTCGATGTCCGATATGTTCATATCCACTCTTTAAACGAGTGAGAAGGTTAGATTATTTTATGGAGTGGCTTCGGTATATTAGTGCCAAACAGGCAGAAAATTTGTCTGCAAGGGTGATGAAATTCCCGACATTCTTTACGAAAGTAACCAAAATTCTTCATTCAGTGAATGTGTAGTTTTCTTTCATTTCTTTAAATAGATTGTTTTACGACTAGCGTTGTTACTTGATGTGTGATCTACGAGTGTTTGCAGACATTTTTTATTTTACTGTTTTTTTTTCTTTGTAGGAAAGAGATTTTTAATATTTTTATTTTAGTCATTTTTTTTTTTAATTTTATTTGACTTGTTTTTAGGGAGAGTGTCGAAAACTGATTAAAAAAGAACGTTTCTTTCTAAAAAAAAAAAAAAAAAGAAACAAAAAAAAAAAGAAAAAGAGAGAGCAAGTTTATTGTTACTAATCGACTGGCACGGAGCCAAATGATGACCGCGGGGGGAGATAAAACTACTTATCTGAGATTACACATTCTATGGTTTAAGTTTCCCGTGGTCAACCGCAGTAATATATAATTCTTAAAAAGTTGGCCTTATTAAGAAGCTTCTTTTACAACGCTCTTCTAAAGAAGATATGAAGAAAATGAATGATTACAAGAAAGACCTATGAAAATTTCACGCTTTTCCTGCTTGAATTTTCTGACGAATCTTAATTCTGCAGTTAAAGATTGAGAATGCTCATGACACGTTCTACGACAATAATAATATCCGTAAAATTTCCCGTCACATCGTTAAATATTTGAGCTTATCAACTTCAACAAAATATTGCAATAACAATCATAAATGCGAATGCTGGTGGTTATTTAAAGACGTAAGGGGGTACAAATGAAAAGATTTGAAATTAACAACTTTTTCCATTTCACTGAAACAGACGTTAAATACTTCTATCTTCCCATCTTTCTTTTATCTTTCTTTTTTTTCTCACTGAAACCAACTAGTGTCGTTGATATGCCTTTCTACGCGATCAAAACGGAGTAGTCCATTATATATGAGATGCCGGCAAGAGACGTTAAACACTTCTATCTCTCCTTCTTTCTTTCTTTCTTTCTTTCATTTTTTACATTTTCTCGCTGAAACTAAGTAGCGTTTCTGATAGGTCGTTTCCGTTTTTCAAAACGGAATAGTCTATTATTTATGAGTTATTGGTAAAAGGCCCTAAACACTTCTATGTGCCTTTCTTTCTTTCTTTCTTTCTTTCTTTCACTGAAGCCAAGTACTGTCTCTGATATGTCTTTTCCGTCTTTATACGCGATCAAAACGAAATAGTCCGATATTTATGTGGTATTGACGGGAGGCGTTAATGATTTCTATCTGCATTTCTTTATTTCTTTCTTTCTTTATTTTTCTCACTGAAGGCAATTAGAGTCTCTGATATACCTTTTCCGTCTTTCCCCTCGATCAAACGTAATAGTCCGTTATGTATGAGGTACTGAGAATGCGAAACGTACGTAACTACGTACGAAGTAACTGAGGGAGAAGCATAATTAAAATAAGATAATAAAAATAAACAAAATTATTTCCGTAACTCTTCCAATATTTTGCAACAGGTTTTGCAAGTGCGCGATTTAAGAAATGATAAAGAAAAGTCTTTAACAATTCCTCTAGTTATCAACTGGCACCGACCTTTTGCTGGCAGCTATCAACATATTTCGCAAAAATATTCGTGTTTTAAGTAGAATTTTTTTTCCAACTAGCCTCAGATTTCTTTCAAACGAAAGAAAAATATCAGAGAATTTCTTACGAATACAAAAATGATAACACTGAAAAATTCCATTGGAGTTTCTGAACGTTGTAGAAAAAAGTAATCATAGAATGGAAAATCCCTGTTCGTCATGCAATAAAATACGTCGAGACAATTCCGTTACAAATTAAAAAAAATAATGCAGAAATACATCGCACATTTCAAACTGTCACCTGTGTAGTGCTACTGAACTTCGATAAGAGATTACGGTCTTTTCATCTATCTAATGTTTTAGAATTATTTTTCAGATACCATCAGTTACCATCATGTCATGGACTTAACTCTGTAATTTCAACGCACAGTTTTTCGTGCTCATTATATGTTACATCAGAATGATGCTGTTCCGGATAGAACGTAGACACTGCTATGAGTTGAACATTTCAGAGCCAAGCGTCTAGCGCTTAAAAGAAAGCCATGTTACTTCGGAATGATGCCGTTCCGGATAGAACGTCTACACTGCTATGAGTTGAACATTTCACAGCGAAACGTCTAGCGTTTAAAAGAAAGCCATGTTTCTTCGGAATGACGCCTTTACTGATAGAACGTCGACATTGCTACGAGTTGAACACTTCAGGGCAAAACGTCTAGCTCTTAAAAGAAAGCCATGTTACTTCAGTATGATGCTCTTCCGGATAGAATGTGGACACTGGAATGAGTTGAACATTTCAGGGCCAAACGTCTAGCGCTTAAAAGAAAGCCATGTTACTTCAGTATGATGCTCTTCCGGATAGAATGTGGACACTGGAATGAGTTGAACATTTCAGGGCCAAACGTCTAGCGCTTAAAAGAAAGCCATGTTACTTCAGTATGATGCTCTTCCGGATAGAATGTGGACACTGGAATGAGTTGACCATTTCAGGGCCAAACGTCTAGCTCTTAAAAGAAAGCCATGTTACTTCAGTATGATGCTCTTCCGGATAGAATGTGGACACTGGAATGAGTTGAACATTTCAGGGCCAAACGTCTAGCGCTTAAAAGAAAGCCATGTTACTTCAGTATGATGCTCTTCCGGATAGTATGTGGACACTGGAATGTGTTGAACATTTCAGGGCCAAACGTCTAGCTCTTAAAAGAAAGCCATGTTACTTCAATATGATGCTCTTCCGGATAGAATGTGGACACTGGAATGAGTTGAACATTTCAGGGCCAAACGTCTAGCGCTTAAAAGAAAGCCATGTTACTTCAGTATGATGCTTTTCCGGATAGAATGTGGACACTGGAATGAGTTGAACATTTCAGGGCCAAACGTCTAGCGCTTAAAAGAAAGCCATGTTACTTCAGTATGATGCTCTTCCGGATAGAATGTGGACACTGGAATGAGTTGAACATTTCAGGGCCAAACGTCTAGCGCTTAAAAGAAAGCCATGTTACTTCAGTATGATGCTCTTCCGGATAGTATGTGGACACTGGAATGAGTTGAACATTTCAGGGCCAAACGACTAGCGCTTAAAAGAAAGCCATGTTACTTCAGTATGATGCTCTTCCGGATAGAATGTGGACACTGGAATGAGTTGAACATTTCAGGGCCAAACGTCTAGCACTTAAAAGAAAGCCATGTTACTTCAGTATGATGCTCTTCCGGATAGAATGTGGACACTGGAATGAGTTGAACATTTCAGGGCCAAACGTCTAGCTCTTAAAAGAAAGCCATGTTACTTCAGTATGATGCTCTTCCGGATAGAATGTGGACACTGGAATGAGTTGAACATTTCAGGGCCACACGTCTAGCGCTTAAAAGAAAGGCATGTTAGTTCGGAATGCAGCTGTTCCAGATAGAACATCGATACTGCTAATCAGTTGAACATTTCAGGGCCACACGTCTACCGCTTAAAAGAAAGCCATGTTACTTCAGTATGATGCTCTTCCGGATAGAATGTGGACACTGGAATGAGTTGAACATTTCAGGGCCAAACGTCTAGCGCTTAAAAGAAAGCCATGTTACTTCAGTATGATGCTCTTCCGGATAGTATGTGGACACTGGAATGAGTTGAACATTTCAGGGCCAAACGTCTATCGCTTAAAAGAAAGTCATGTTACTTCAGTATGATGCTCTTCCGGATAGAATGTGGACACTGGAATAAGTTGAACATTTCAGGGCCAAACGTCTAGCTCTTAAAAGAAAGCCATGTTACTTCAGTATGATGCTCTTCCGGATAGAATGTGGACACTGGAATGAGTTGAACATTTCAGGGCCAAACGTCTAGCGCTTAAAAGAAAGCCATGTTACTTCAGTATGATGCTCTTCCGGATAGAATGTGGACACTGGAATGAGTTGAACATTTCAGGGCCAAACGACTAGCGCTTAAAAGAAAGCCATGTTACTTCAGTATGATGCTCTTCCGGATAGAATGTGTACACTGGAATGAGTTGAACATTTCAGGGCCAAACGTCTAGCTCTTAAAAGAAAGCCATGTTACTTCAGTATGATGCTCTTCCGGATAGAATGTGGATACTGGAATGAGTTGAACATTTCAGGGCCACACGTCTAGCGCTTAAAAGAAAGCCATGTTAGTTCGGAATGCAGCTGTTCCAGATAGGACATCGATACTGCTAATCAGTTGAACATTTCAGGGCCACACGTCTAGCGCTTAAAAGAAAGCCACGTTACTTCGGAATGATGCTGTTCCGGATTGAACATTGATACTGCAATGGTTTAACATTTCAGGGTCTGACGTCTAGCGTTTAATAGAAAACCACCTGAATGATTTGAAGCGCACGAGTTTCCGTATGATGGAAAGTCTCTACAACGGTGTATAGCGAACAGAGGTCACCATTTCATGGATGTAATTTTTGTAACCAAATGAATGGAAACGGTATCCCTTTGTTTAAACAACAGGGAAATAAATTTTTTAATACCAGTCACTTTGCCCTTTTTGTCAACCTTTAAAATGTCGTAGGCATTTCTGATGCACCCTGTACTTCGATTTTATTCAAACGGTGGCAATTTTACTCACTGCAATTATATATCCCATTTAATGTACCAAACCTGACTTGATTAATGTGAGTTGCATTTTATCACGAACGCCTCTAACGAACTCCTTAACGTACACACTCTGGAAAAAAATCTTCAGAATCCATCGACCTTCCACTTCTTAAAACACACGAAGATACTTTACATATGCAAATTACTAACGTCTCACTTCAGCAGAATGAACAAAATCACAGGAGAGTTCCGTAAGGTTTAAGTAGAACTCCTATATACGATCCATTGGTAAAGATGCGGGTAAAATGATCAGCTCCCTGTACCGCTCTGGTACGTACCTGACTCCTCACGCTATCCCCTAGTTTTATAAGAGCCATATCAGGCCTTAAATGGAGTACAGTTGTCATATTTGGGCAAGAGCTTCCCAGACCTCACTTCCCAGTCTCGATAGAGTTCAAAGCGTCTCCAAGTCCTTATTGGAGAAGAAATATTTTCCACTCTCTTACCTCTCCATCACAGGCGGGGTTTGGCGAGACACGCTACTTTCCTTGGTTCCGGCAGATCTAAGCTTCACGGCTTGGACCCGTATCCACATTTCTTCCGTATTCCACTGGTGAGAAGTATGTTCCACTCAAACAGCCTCTGGGCCTTGTACAGGGTGAACCCTACCGTAAAACTAAAAAAAAAATTAATTGCTTTTACATAACTAATCAACTGACGGAAAATTTCAAGATGAGCAGACCTCCCTATCATATTACTGGTGTCTTTATTTCTCGTTAGCTGTTTCATTCGATGTGTCGCGTCACCAGTACAATCGTTTTTCTAAAGACAAGAGACGTTTGTACAAACCCCTGATTTTATATTTTTATACTTGGATGCATTTTTTTAAACATAACTTGAAGAAGACAAAAAATACTCTCGAAACATTGTCAAATACCGTGTGTTTTTTTTTCTTTTCTAAACTGTTTTTCTTCTCAGAATGCTGTAATAAATAATAATAATATAATATGTAATAAAAATAATATGTAATAATAATAAATATAGATATATAATAATAAATATAATATATAGATCAAATTCCTGGAAGCCTTAAAATGAATAAATTGCTTCTCACACCTTGCGTAGATTTCACTGTATGTAGTGTTTACAATTACATATTTTCCACTGATCGCATAGCACCTCATCTGTTTATATATACTTTGATGTCTTCTTGCTAAGACTTGGACATAAAATGTACTACGTAAAACAAAGGTAAAGCAATAATAATAATAATAATAATAATAATAATAATAATAATAATAATAATAAAGGCTTGGAAATTGAAATAGAAAAAATGAATAGTACCAGTCAAATTAAGTGCTCTTGGAATGATAAAAAAAGGAACACAACAAAACATTGAAAATATCTCTAGGAATCCCAGCTTAAAAGAAATACAAAATATTTTCTTGATAAGTACAGCCTACCCACTAAGAACTTTGTTCCTGTAACGCTAGTGATATGATGGAAGATAGATAAACAAATCATGAAATGTAGCCTTAACAACACACCACTACCTCCCTTAGGTTTTCCCGCAGACTTGGTAGGTAGTATGAACATAGCAGAAATCAAAATACAATAATAATAATGATGATGTGGTCAAAAACGAACTCGTCAAGAATCATGTAGAATTTCAAAATCCAAACAGATAGCTTCCTTGAGGCAAAGAAACAAAAAAATTCCTCCATATTGATATATACTGTTCTTTGTGTCAATAATATCAAAATCAAAGGAATTGATGTCGATGTATCTCTAAAATACACCGACATCCGGATTGAAGATGTCTGAAGGGAAGGACTGAACTATTTTCTCATTTATCAATGTGGCGTTGGGGTCTATATTACCGAAGATCAACATTAAGAAAATCGGATTAAAAGCTAGTATCCTATAACTTCAGAAGCTGCATTGCTTGGTACTGCGATTGCTCTGCGAAAGATGCTCTCTGCCTGAGATCGCACAGATTGATTGATTTGCGCAGAGAACATGACACAAATAATAAAAAAGTACAGCAGAAAACCAACAACCACCCGCACAAATTAAACTTACATGCAACTACAGAGCAAAGGCCGAATGTCCCTTAAACGGCAATTGGTTGCAAGACAATGTGATATACGAAGCTACTGTAAAAACAGCAGATAACGAAGAAAATACATAGTAGTAACTGAAGGATCATGGAAACAGAGAAACTATGCACACAAATCATCCTTTACGAATAGTTAATACGCGAACAGCAAAATAATTTTGAAACATATATGGGAAATTAAAAGAAAATCCAAATTAAACCAAAAATATCATAGAAAATAAGAAAAATCATCATCCTACAGCTATAAACCCCAAAATTGTTACCTCGGTATGCAGGTAAAAAATAGTTGTAATTTCTTTTCCAGACAAAACACAAATTATTAAATTAGCGAACAGAGCGCATCTCTAAATTTTACTACGCTACTTAAAAATCGAAAACTAAAAACAAATAAAAAAAATAGAAAATAGAAATAATAATAATAATAATAATAATAATAATAATAATAATAATAAATAAGTAAAATGAAATAAACAAAAAATCTAAATCGATAATATACAAATTAAGTAAATAAGAGACAAATTAACAAAATACAAATGAACACATAAGCACAAATAAATGTAATAAAAATAATCAGCAACAAAAGATAAAGTAATCAAAAACAACATCATAAAACAGCTACAAATAACTACATTCCGATCCACAGTTCTATTTTTATTTTCATAATTTGAAACTTAAACGTTACCAGCCACCCAACAACACCTAAGATAATACAATAGACCTTTTACCCATAATGCACCATTGACCAATACATAAATAGTCGAGCCAAGACAAAACACAAATTGGCTGAAGATTGCGGTTAAGCATAAAAAAGACTGTCGCAGATGGGTGTTGATCTCAATGTCCACTCTATTCCCTGATATTGAACACTTTAATCCATAAATATAGCATAGCTGAAAACTATATTTTTATAACGTGAAGAAGTTGTGGATAGACGGAACTGAAAAAAAAAACACTTAGAACATCAATAAATTATAAGAAATAAAATCAATTTAAAGCAGAAAAGCAGTTAAGTGTAGCTGCTTTTCGACTCAGGCTGTTTGTGAAAAATTCGTAAAAATATCTCTCCGACTCTATATATTGAGCGCAATGCCACTAATTTGAATATATATGCGTTTGTGTAGGTGTGTTTGTATGTGTGTGTATGTATGTGTGTGTGTGTTTTATGGTACAGATATTTTTTAAAGCCAAACCAGGTTCGAAGCGTGAAAAGTACTTTCAGTTCATATATATATATATATATATATATATATATATATATATATATATATATATATCGCTATTTTTGTCTCTTTAGCCGTCATTTTGACTCTTCGACTGCAGGATTCGCGCGAACTACGTGGAGCACCACACGCACATATACACATACACATACATACATACATAGATACATACACACTATATTATCTTTTATTCAGATAAAACCTCATCCGACCACGATAATATCTCTGCCACAATTAATCACACACACACACACACACACACACACACACACACACACACACACACACACACACACACACATATATATATATATATATATATATATATATATATATATATATATATATGCATAATTTGTTTTGCGTGTTTAGTAGAAAGAGTATTGAAGGGCAGGATTATGAATTTTCTGTAATTTTTGTTAGAAGTCTTATTAGTGATGTCTGGTTTTTTGTCATTCTGGATTTTGTAAGCACGTTTTTTTTGTTTTTTCTTTTAGCGTTGAGAATAAAACAATGTAGATAGTGAAGAAGTCTAAATTTTTTCTCAATATATTATTCATTTACGTATTCTTCATCTATATATTCCGGGACACATATCTTAAGGGACTTGAGGGAGAATCCTATGATTAGTTCAGATTTTCTTCTTTGCTTGTCGTGGGAATAGAAATTAATTAGATCGTTTTTGTTTGTGGGTTTACGATAAACTTTAAAATCTAATTTCTTATTATTGCATATTAATAAAATATCGAAGAAAGTTGGAGAATTGTTTATTTTAAATTTGTGTGTAAATTTAATGATAGGTTCAACTTTATTTAGTTTCATTATTACGTCTAATAAGTTTGTATCTTAGAGATATAATAAGTTGAGGTCATCTATATATGCTAGGTAAGTATGATGCGTTTAAATGGACCGGATTCTAAAAGTTCTAGAAGAATGCAAGCAAGAAAATCACTGATAAGTGAACCCATTGTAATAATTGGATAAAAATAAAAATTTACTTAAGAAACAATTTCCAGACATCTAAGAAAAAAAGAGTGAAGACAAGGTCTTTGATAGGTTTGTCGGTTTATTGCCCTTTTTCTATTTTTTTATTCTTTTATAGCCCGGTTATCAAGTCATAGGAACAGTTGACGAGTACCATATTTCCTAAACAGTACCCCAGTCATAAGCCTTACCCCAACCCTCCAGTGAACGTACTAAGGTGGTCACTTTCTTTCATTTCCGCCGACTTTAAGTCGGGCTGAATTCAATTTGCCCTTTTTCAATTTCGCTAAAAAAAAACTTATACTGTACAGAATAAATTATTTAAAATGGACATTTGAAAACAATAAGATAAAACAAAATATGTTCTTAGAAAAACAGGGCATAAAATTTATTATGGCTTTTTAGATTATTTATAAAATTAAAACAAGAAATACATTGCCTACTAAGTATGTCTCCAGGTTGATAGGGCTCAAATCTACGCAGCTTGACTTGCCTATTTAATTTTATTTCATTCCTTTTTTTTTAAACTTTGTTTGTTTCTTTCTTTCTTATGAACAATATCAACGAAATGTATTTTGTCCAATATTTTGAGGCACAGGGTTAAAAAATAAATTTTGGATCCAGCTGAATTCAAGAATGAAAACGACGCGCTATGAAAGATTTTTGTTGCTTTCAAATATATATACTTGAATATGCTAACTAACTCGGGGTAAGCCTGACAAAATTGAATGTTGACTCATTCGAGCTAAGCCTAACAAGCCTAACCCCGGAGTCGACATTGACATATATATATATATATATATATATATATATATATATATATATATATATATATATATATATATCAATTAAAAGGTGCAAATATAATTTATAAATTCATGAATCATTCATACAAAAAACAAATATAGAGGTTAATAATTTAAATCTAAACAATCCTCCCCAGTTTGTTTTGACCCCCGCTCCATTTTCATCTCGACTGGGTCAGTTTTATATTTTCCCATTCCAGCCTAATATTTTATACTTTTTCCCACTCCCTTAGCGAGAGCGTCTCTTGATTTTGTCCCCTGGGCAGAATACAGCGGCCTCTCTGTTTTATGGGTTGGACGGTCCCTACTAACATCAATTATGTTTAGTTTGTATTTGTGTTTATTTTAAGTTTATTATTGGGTTCATTTCCCTCCCCTCTCATTTTATCATTATTAGAATTGTATATATATATATATCATCATTAGAATTTTCATGGTATGGAGCGCGATTTTGGTAGGTCTCCCTTGAGAGCACGTGGTATTATGGTGGTTGAAGGATTGTTTGTTGATGGATGAGTTCTTTTGGTGAATGTGTAAAATGTAATGTACGAATGGGTCGCGAATCTGATTAGCTAGGTATAAGATAGTTAGTGTTGACCAGTCTCTACCCCTCTACTTTATTGGCCTCGTGCCACAATTTGTACTTTTTGTACCAATAAATACCAACAATCTGAATAAGATACATAAACCCCGAACCTGTATATGTAATTATTGAACAATATAGTTCATGCCATAATCACGGAAAATCTACCAGTAAAAAAGAATTCTCTTATTGCTATATTTGTACAAAAACGCCGAACCTTAAAATTTAAATTCAAACTCAGCGTTGCGAACGCACGTTCCAAAACAATAACACATTTCTCATAGCATTTTTTCGGATTACATTTCTATTTTCGTTGTCCTCTTATTACTGAGAAGAACAAGAACAAAAATCTACTTCCATACCTGATGATGTCTGTAGGAGCAGACGAAAGCTTGTAAAATTAAAAAGACCTTATGCAACTGGAATTTATAAACAGGGATCATATCATTCATATACAGGTTCGGGGTTGATGTATCTTATTTAGATTGTTTGCGACGAAGTATTCTCGCCATTTAAATCATTAACCTCTATGTTTGTTTTTGTATGATTCATGAATATATATATATATATATATATATATATATATATATATATATATATATATATATATATATTCTCTCAATATCTGACGAAACTTTGATAAAATTGAAACATGTTAGATTGATATGCGTTTCTTATTTGTTCTTTATTTTATCATTCCGATCCATATTTGATCTGCATTTGATCTTTAACTCATATATATATATATATATATATATATATATATATATATGTGTGTGTGTGTGTGAGCGCGTGTGTATGTTTTATAGAAAAGTATAGATATTTTATCTCTATTAAGTTTCCTAATTTACGAATGATCTTTTAAAAAAATGATTGCTACATAGGTACGAAATTTCCAAATTAATATAATTGCTGTGTCCGCGCTTTCGACTCAGGTAAGTCATCATCAGGGTTGTTCTGGTAGGGAATTTATGAAGGTTACGGACAATAAAAACTTATGTAAAATTAGAGGAAGGAAAGAATTATAAATGGCGGATTTTATGTGACGTTATATTTTAAAGTAGATGTCATAAATCCTTACGCAGAACGTATTATCCGCCGCGTGTCATATTAACGTGGATCTGGCATGTGTGATGCACAAGGAAATGCTGAGTTGGAGGATAGAATTAATTTTATTGATGCAAAGGTTGTTCTTGCCCGATGGTTTCAATAATTGTTAGTTTACTTTCGCTGTTGTATTTATATATTATTTTGGTGTTTTTGTTCCATCAAATTTAAAATATAACAACACATTGAATATAACACATATGATGATAGAGATATACCACAGTATTTCTATCTATCTATCTAAACTTTTTTAATTCTCTCTCTCCCTCTCTCTCTCTCTGTCCCTCTCTCTCTCTCTCTCTCTCTATATATATATATATATATATATATATATATATATATATATATATATATTGTGTGTATTTAGACAGCATTTTTTCATTCATACATGTTTCATTAAATAATATAGACAAGTGTTGTCTATTTATTTAATGTAAATTCTTTTCATAACGTCTGATAAGCTTAATAACATTATCATTAAACGAAGAAAGAAAACCGCAATATTGATACATATTTTTTAATCTAATCTAAGCTTTCGGCTTACATAAGCCATTATTAAAGATGACAATTACAGTACAATATATTAAGCAATACACGGACAAGAAAGTGATGATAGTCTGTTTCTGTTTACATGGATGATTTCCAAGCAACGATAAACACGTGCATATAAGACGCTGGAAGCGAAAATCGTACCGCAGCTCATGACGTCAAACATGACCACGCGAGTGTGAATTCGAGAAGTATTAAGTATGGGAAGCCATGGCTTCTGTTACCAATTATAGACATTTAAGAATATTTGTGGAGAATTCATAGCTTATTTTGTTCAGGTTAGGTTTCAACTGTTTTATGTATATAGCTTCAAGAAATTTAGTTTTTGTTTATTGTTTTCATGTTTAAGTATAATTGTGTTTTCACCAAGGATTTTCCGGAATTGTGTATGCGGCCAGGAATGTTGTTTTAAATGCCTAAAAATGTTAGTGTTATCTTTGATAATGGCTTATGTTAGCCGAAAGCTTAGATTGGATTAAAAAATATCTATCAATATTGTGATTTTCATAAAATAAATAGACAACACTTGTCTATATTATTTAATGAAACATGTATGAATATATATATATATATATATATATATATATATATATATATATATATATATATATATATATACCTCAAAATCTTGGGCCGTTTTTGGCTCTTCAGCTGTAGTATTCAGTAATGAGAGAACGTGCTTCATTTTCTCCACCCGGAACGTCTCTTATTCCTCGGGATACTACTAGGAGCACCACACACACACACACACACACACACACACACACACACACACACACACAGACGCACAGGAAGACATACATACAAACCACGCTATATTCAGAAAAAAAAACAAACTAAACGACACCAATTCAGCCGGGTTTCGATCTTAGCTAGTGGCAACTGGACGTCTAGTCCCACTGATAAGCTGTGATACTGCGAAACTGTCTGTCTGCGGATGACAATACATATATATATATATATATATATATATATATATATATATATATATATACATTTTCGTATATCAAGGACAATATTCGGGGAAATATGTATGAGAAAGCTGAAAAGTTTTCGCATATCGTCTTACATATATATATATATAATTTGCTGTAACTCTTTCAAGGCTGATCACGAACCACACATAGCCCGATGTACGAACTTGTTCAACACTTTAAGGTAAAAATTCTTTGCCATATCAATCTATTTTACTTTTACTACTATCCTTTCATTTATTTATTTCTTCTTCCTTTTTTTCCTTTCTTTATTCCCTCCCCCTCACTCCCCCTATCTCTCTCTTTTTTAGAATTTTATATTTGGAAATATGTTATTTTTCTTTCTTCCTCTCCCCACTTTCTTCTCTTCTCTCTTGCTTTCCCCTCCTACTTTTAATCTAGTATATCAGTCCGGATGAATTATCGCCATTTATTAAGAACTTTCGATCTGAAGAGATGAATATATGAATATTCACGAAATAAATTAGAACCGAAATGGATCATTTTTCGTGTTTTATTATATATATATATATATATATATATATATATATATATATATATATATATATGTATATATATTTCTTTTCCAGTTCCATGCTTCGCCATAAGCGGCGAATCACAGTGATAATCAACGCCCATTGTCCAGACTTTGTAGAAGAAGGATTTGAAGAATTCCTAAATGATTCCAGAGTAGCGTCATGACTAAGATTTTCTCCAGGTAAAACTGATTTTCTTTCTGACACAAGAAAGAATGCTCTGGCAATCATTTAGGGAGTTCTTAGGTATTAATTACAGAAAACCATAAAATTCACAAGTGTTTTATAGTTGCTCAACAGCTATAAATTAGTTTTCATTACATTTCATTCATTTCGTTTAATTGATTTGACTGTTAATCAAGAAATAAAATACTATTTATCTGTAATTTTCACACACACACACATATAGACAATGTATATATATATATATATATATATATATATATATATATATATATATATACGGAAGAAAATATATGACAAACTGGAAAACGTGTTATTGTAAAGCATTTCGTCATTTAGAGCTTTATCAGACTGAATTAGTTGGTGCGGCTACATATACACACGAACGAGGGATGCTAGGAATTTTAAATTTAACGGCTAGATATAAAAATCAAAAATTAAAATTCACAGTATTGCTCGTTCATCACACCAACATAACAAATTCAGTCTGAGGAAGTTATAAGGACGAAACGCGTCACAAGAAAACTTTTTTCCACATTGTCATACAATTTTGCCTAATATTGTTCTTGATATGTAAAAGTATATATCGTTATCTCATATATATATATATATATATATATATATATATATATATATATATATATATATAAGATAATGATATGTATTTTTATTATATATATATAATAATAAAAATAAGAAATACATAACATCAAATATACATATATATATATATATATATATATATATATATGTGTGTGTGTATAAATATAAATTTTGTCTTTTCGTGCTGATCATATATATATATATATATATATATATATATATATATATATAGGTTAAGAAACAGGCTAAACGATAAAATGTGATAATAGGGTTGAGTTCAAGAAAAGAAAAAAGTAGAAATAAAATAAAAACGGCAAATAATTAAACCTTACAATACTTAAGGAAAAGGCTAAGGTTTAGGAACATTAAGATTACCTCCTCAGTTATCCATCGAAACTGCAATCCACCGAAATAAGAAAAGAAGCCAGTCCCCACCGTGGGCCATTTAAAAAATTAGTCAGCGCAGCCGATTGGTTGTTACAAACATCCAATCGGATGTGCGGAATATGTGGTCTTTCTTCCTATTATTCTTTAAAAAGGCCAGAGTAGCTGTTAGCGTTTAATAAGAAGGGGGAATCAGGGGTTGATCTCCCCTGATTGGGTCGGCTTGGTGATGGGGAGTATGATGTTGAAAGACCCGAAATTCCCTGATGAACCAAATCAAAACATCACTGACGATCCCCTTGGGCGCCTACTTAAAAGCGTATTTTCGCATATATTAAACTTTATATTTTTTTAAAGTTATTTAAACTTATTTTACTGTAAGTCAGTAATGCAAGTGGTTACTGGGCGTCGAAGAGATTGAGGAGACTTTAGTGGCGAGAAAGTACAATAAAAGAACGGGTTTTTAGGAAGACCGAAGATGGCGATTGACTTTGCATTTAAATTTTTGAAGCTTGTCGGTGGCTGGGAAGTAAGAAAACGAAAGAGAGTTATGCAGATGAGAAGTGCGAGAAAAGAAACTACCAGAATAGAAATTCCGATTACCTCTGGTTATTTTAACAGTAAAACAATGAGACCTAATAAAGAATCTAATAGAACGCCTAAATTGCAAATCGTTTATAGAAAAGACAGTGGAAAAGACACTTTATGGGATAGGTGAAGTGATTGATGCTGAGATGCCAAGTCAAGACCGATAACATTACAGAGACGTCTTTGAATCTCGAAACGTTTAGCAAGAGCACCAGTTAGTAGTATTCAGTGCACGGGCGAATGGTAGATTTATAAAATGGGAAATAGGGATTCTGACGAGAAAAAAAACAACTGTCTGGCATGACACAGTGAAGCAACATTCATAGCAGCATTCCTAGCAGTTGATTCCATATATTCTCGCTTAACTTCATATCAGTATAAAACGTGAGGCTAAGAAGACGCAGTGAGTTGCTCTCCTAGAGGTTAGCATCAGCCATGCTGATACAGGACAAAAATGGTTCTCAATGATTTTTAAAGAATTGTATTTTAGTTTTGGAGGCGTTAAAATTGACAAGCCCCTTCTTGCCCCAGTTAACAACGGATTAGAGGTAATGTTTTTGAGAGCATCTGCTAATTTTACTTTGTTGAACCTGTCGAACTTACTATTAAGACGGGAGTAAATAGTTATGTCATCAGCATGAATACACGGTTGGGGACTGAGGTCATCAATAAGTTCGTTGATGAAAATAAAGACAGCGTTGGTTCCTTAGGGAATCTCCGCATTAATGTGAGATGATGTAGAAGCGTGATCGTTCAATATTAAATTTGATGCACGTGTTTTAATAGACACCCCTTTTTTAAAAACAGTGTGGATTAGGTCTACTGACCTGTGTATTGGAGATTATTAATGGATGAAATGTCGCTAATACAACCAGTCTTATCTAGGACCTGACGTGAGTGAAATCTCAAGACTCTATTGTGAGCAAATATTGAAAAATACGGAAATTGATTGCAGCTTAATTTAATACAGAAATGTATCATGAATTAATTTACTTCGTTTAATTATTCTTCCTTTTGTGTATTCTTTCATTGTTTCTTTTTATCCCTTTCTTTCCTTCCTTCCTTTCACGTGTTCAAATGTTCAAATGACAGTTATTAATTGAAGGCAAGTAACCGGAGATCCATCCCTAGTCAGCACCTCAATTTTGCGTTAACAAACCATTGGACAATTTCTTGGCACATTCCACCAGCAAATAAATAAACTCTTCTCTTCATTAAAAGCTTCCTTCTTTAATTCTTTTCAAGAGATGGTATTTTCTTTTTCTTTAGAATTTTCCTCGTTTTTCGATTCTTTGTCCCACAGCTTCTTTCTGCATTTTTAAAGTTCTTTTTGGTTCTTTTTCGTTCTTTTGTTTTGTTTTTTTTTGTTTTTTTTTTGTTTTTTCGAATTAATTTCTTTCTTTCTATTTTTCTTTCTTTTGGACTTTCTTTCGTTTGCATCCTGTTGTTTTGCTTTTTATTTTTTGTTTCTTTTTTTTTTTTTTTTTTAATTTGTTTTTCTTTACTATATCACAACCGTTTCGTTCTTTCGCGCTAAAAGCCGTGACTTACGCACCGTTCTCCATCCATTAAAATCTCATTTAAGGGTCACGAAGACGTCGTCTATCGATGAAATCCATCTTCCATTCTCATCATCACTTTTCTTAATATGTAAGAATTCTTTTTTCGTTCCAGCTGACAAATATTATCAAAATACAAGTAAAAAAGAAATATTAAAGAAAGTAAATGACCAGTAATGATAGACACACAATCCTAACACTCATATATATATATATATATATATAAATATATAAGTATACATACATATATATATATATATATATATATATATATATATATATATATATAAATATACATACATATATATATATATATATATGAATATACATACATATATATATATATATATATATATATATATATATAAATATACATACATACATACATATATATATATATATATATATATAGGTTGGTGCAAAAATAATGTCGTTTTCTCACATAGTAACATATATGAGAAAACGACATTATTTTTGCACCAACCTAATATATATATATATATATATATATATATATATATATATATATATATATATATGATCAAGAGAGAAACAGGAGATATGTTTTTATTCCTATTTTAAACCGAGATGATTGACTGACAGGTTAAGTCAAAGTGGGTGTGGTAATGAAATTTAAACTTGAATTCGTTATCTCCATCAAGAGAAGAGCTAGGGGTCTTGTGAATTTGCTTTAGGTAACGGAAGAGACTGAGAAGTGGGTGAATGCCGAAAAAAAATAATTGAAAGTGGTTCCATATTGTAGTAAACTCACTGATTAGATACTATGAAGCCTGTGTTGTTCCTCTGAAATCTCCGTAAAGAGGGAAGCTCATCACCAAGCTACGACTCTTATGAATTTGATTTACGAGAGCGCAAGCAGGGACAATGTTCCAAAAAATAATTAAACTTAGTCCCATATTTCATAAACCTTACCGAATAGTTTCAACCGAACCTGTGTTCTTCTAAAATCTCTATCAAGATAAGAGCTAGTAAGAAAAATCACGGGTCTTATGAATTATGGAACAGAAGATGTAACGAGGGGGGTGAATGTCGAAAAATAATTCAAAGTGTCCCCCCCATATTATATAAGCGCGCTGATTAAATATTACATCGCCTATTTTGACGTTTTAAAATTTTCCATGGTTCCATGTAGAGAATTTTCAACATATTTACTAAAAAGAAGATTGTGTTACGCCAGATTGTTTTACTTAATATTCAGAATACTAGTTTTAGACTAGAATCGACCCCAGATTCAATTATTCTTCGTATATACGATTCATCGTCAAAGATGGGAGGAAAATGCTCGATTCTCTGTATCGTGCCAGAAAGTATCTGTCTACTTCTGCCAAGCTTTACCTTCGCAAAGGTCAGATCAAACCGAAAAATGGTGTATTGCTGCTACATCTCGCTGGTGTTGCCCAATTTTCTCTTTCCAGCTTTGGCACAGTTCAAAACATTTGGGTGAACCTTGTGGGTGATGAATTATTTTTATCCTACAACACTTTCCACAGATGTCGGTAGAACTTTGCTACTCTTGCGTTGTTTTCCTGTCAGATTTTAGGACGAACTACATTGCTTGCTTCCTCCAATCCGTAGCTAGGACCCGCCATATCACGAATACTAAGTTAAGTTTTCTTTTCATATTTCCTTGGTAAAAAGTACGATGATGATTTTTTGTTTAGCGGCATATCAACTCCTTATGGGTAATTTTTATTTTTTCTTTGTTTCCAACGAAGTTTTCCCGCCTAATAAGAGACGGGAATATTCAATTGAAAACAAAGAAAAGAGTACTGAACTATTACGTGATATCTGTCCTCTTATATGGCAGCGAATGTTGGACAATCTCCCCAAAAGATGAAGAAGAGACTCGAAGTAATAGAAATGCGACCCCACAGAAGGATACCAAGGTTAACATGGGCCAAACATGAGAGTAACGACGTGATTTTGGAGAGAATGGAAACAAAGAGGATATTTATACTTAACATCAGGAAGAGGCGGTTGGGACACATAATGAGTAAGGAAAGCTTGGAGAATCTGATACTCACAGGACAGATAGAAGGAAAGATGGACAGGGAAAAGCAACGCGTAACATACTGAATGGGCTTGTGAAAATGGATGGCAGAACAGGGTCTGGGAGAAGTAACAAAAAGACATCCATTAAAATCTCATTTAAGGGTCACGAAGATATAGGAGTTACAAAGGACAGGAGAAAGTGGATGGCCATGATCGCTTACGTCTTAAAGGGACACTTCACATAAAAGAAGAAATATAAGTAATTTAATGCCAGAATTTAATTTTCTTCAGACCATTTGTAATTATTTACAAAAATGTATTCCTGGTAATATTGACATTCCTGACAATAGCTTAGCCTTCAAAATGGCATCTTATAGTAAAACAAACGATTCGGATCAAAGTCGTTACTATAGAATGCTTAACACTTAGCTTTAAAGCAGACATTAACATCCATATTGTGAATATAGTAATGTCAATATCTGTTTGTATAATGTTACTAATATTAACTAATTTGGTACAGAGAAACAATAATTTTGCATTGAGGACCGAAACCAATAATTTGATTGACTCACAGCAATTGTCAACGTGTCCCAATTTCGATATCCGCTTATAGAAAATTGAAATTATATTTATGATTACTTTCGTTTAAAGACATATCAATCTTTATGGGTTATTTGAGGCCTAAATCGAAATATTTTGAACGCAATTTTATGGATTCAACTACAGATAAAATGTATTGTTGGTCATTCTACTATAAAAATGTATTGTTGGTCATTTTACTATAAAAACATATTGTTGGTCATTTTACTATAAAAATGTATTGTTGGTCATTCTACTATAAAAATGTATTGTTGGTCATTCTACTATAAAAATATATTGTTGGTCATTCTACTATAAAAATGTATTGTGGTCATTCTACTATAAAAACGGTGGTGGACTCTCCCGTCGTATTCGACGTATGAGGGTCAAGCAGCCCAGTTCTTAGGAACCGACAGCCATACACTAGCACATATGATTTGATTATAGTGGTGAAGGCTTTGTGCAGAAACAACCACACTTTTCGAAGGGCCAAATACACAAGCCTGATGCACCACAATGTCCCCAAACGACCCTCCCCAGGTTTGAATTCAGAGTTGTCTTTCTTCTAGACCAGCTGCCAACCAAGGCTTTAGTAACCAATCTGTCCTGCTATTTATAAATATGTATCACTGGCAATTATTGCATATAAAGATGTATTGCTGGTATTTTTACTACAAAAACGTATATTTATACTGGTGGGGTCACTATTTGCCAATAGCTAGGACCCTAACAGTTTCTACCACGCCTGGTAAGGTTGGACCTGGGATCAACAGAAATTAAAAGGTGGTTCTAACTCCCTCAAAATTCCCAACCTCTCGATCAGAGGCCTTGGACTATGGTAAGAAAGAAGTGCCACTCAGACAGCTTCTGGAGAATTCTTACATTGTGGAACAGATTCCCAAGAAGATGCTTCTGCGAACACTGCAAACTAAACATCTTCAAGTCAAGTTTTAAATATCCTTATAATAGGCAC
>OZ010610.1:54282174-54367174 GCA_963932145.1 Acanthosepion lycidas | reverse complement strand
AAATTTAAGACCGTAAACCTTATCCTCAAAAACAACAGCACAATAGCTAAGTCAAAATTACAACAAACCAACATTATCTATGAGTTCAAATGCCCCTTAAGAAACTGTGTTCCTGATCAAACCGAATTCATGAATAATTACATCGGTCACACAACTACATGCTTATCTAGACGCTTTATGTTACACCTATCTAAGCGGAGTTCCATTGGAACCCATTAAAACACACACACAAACCTACCAGACTCCATTCGAAACATACTAATAGAAAACACAAATATAATAACCTCATTCACTTGTAAAAAAAGATTAAAAGTAATGGAAGCTATAATAATAAAAAAGAAAAAGCCAACTCTTAACAATATTAACTCCGAACAAGGCCACAATGTGCTAACCGTGTTCGGAAAATAAAACACCTCTATAACACACTAAAAGCATACACATAACACCCACACACGTTTAAACTGAAAAATAAAATCATCCTTGATAATGGCTAAAAGTATAGACAAAAGCGCTCGGAATTATAGAACATTTGGACAGTTTCTACACAGCCTGTGTCCAAAAAGGAAAGCCCTTAGTAACTTGTCTGTCGGTTTTAATGAAACATGCATAAATGAATATATATATATATATATATATATATATATATATATATATATATATATATATATATATATATATATATATATATATATATACACTGGGTCGGAAATAATGTCCCCACACAATTTTGTATATTGTTGTTAGTAAAAGTTTTGCGGAACTTTGTTTCGAACCCAATATATAGTATGTTGGACCTTGAATTTTTTTTCTGTATGACGTGCTCAGAAAATCGTTACAAGTCTGTAACTATTGGAAAACAAGAAAAAAAAAACGAGGCTTAATTCAGAACTAGGCTTAATTCAAAACGAGGCTCAATTCAAACTGTACCACAACAATTTCTATCGTGTTTTCAGTCGGTGTGTCGCGTCTTCGATTTCATTTTCAACTTTGCTTAGACAAGAGCTTTATCAGTGACTCAATAAAGACATTTTCTACACTGAACGCGTCGATCATTTGCGCCTGATTGTTGTTTTGTTAACTTCTTCTTCTTCTTCTTCTTCTTCTTCTTCTTCTTCTTCTTCTTCTTCTTCTTCTTCTTCTTCTTCTTCAATGTTGGCTTCATTCTTTTTTTTAATCTCCCCTCAATCAATATTTCCAGTATTTCATTCATCCCTTCATTTTTATTTCTTTGCCGTTATATATCCTTCAAGATATTTATTTCTGGGTCCCTTTTATGCAAAACATTCTACACTAGTTCTCTTTCTCTCGCCCACTTCTTTTTCTATCTCTCTCATTCACACACACACACACACACACACACACACACACTCTTTCCATCTCTGATTTTTTTTCCATTTTCTTTCTTTGCCTCACACATTTTATTCATTCATTTTTACATGTCCTCATTTCTGAGTTATTTTCCCAATTTGTTACTTGTATTTAAATTTTCTTTTCTTTCTTTCCTTATTTATTTTCCTCTCTCTTTCTTTCTTTTTCTCAATGTCCCTCTTTCGCTTTCATTCTTCCCCTCTCTCTCTCTCTCTCTCTCTCTATATATATATATATATATATATATATATATATATATATATCACTGCCATTCTTATACCATTCCATATATCAGTTTTTACTTTGCTTCTTTTTCCTTCTCATTTTCTCTATCTTTTATTCTCTTCTTCTCTCCCTCTTTTTCTTTCTGCTTCCCCTTTTTTCTGCTACTTTTCGTTTCTTCCTTCGTCGTCCATTTCAAATGTACATCTATTAGTTTTTTTCTGATTTTTATGTTCACTTTTTCTTTCTTTCTTTCTTTCTTTCTATCTTTCTTTCTTTCATTTTCCGTCTGTTATTTATCTGTCTTTCGTTCTGAGTTTTCTTCATTATCTCTCTCTCTCTCATTATCTATCTATGTATCTATTTATGTAAGGGTTTTTCTTTGATTTTTTGATTGTTTCTTTCTTTCTTTTCTTTCTTTCTTTCTTTCTTTTTTCTTTCTTTCTTTCTTTCTTTCTTTCTTTCTTTCTTTCTTTCTTAGTCCATTATTTCTCTCTCCTTATCTATCTATCTATCTATCTATCTATCTATCTATGTTTCTCTCTCTTTCTTCCTTTATCTCTTTCCTTCTTTCTTTTTCTCTTTCCTTATTTCTTTATTTCTCTCTTTCCTTTTCCTTTCTTTCTTTCTTTTTTTCATTTTCTCTCTTTGTTTCTTTGTTTGTTTCTTTCTCTCTTTCATTCTTACTTTATTTATTTCTTCTCCTCCCTTCCTTTCTTTCTTTCTTTCTTTCTTTCTTTCTTTCTTAATTTATTTCCTTATTTCCTCCTTTCCTTATTTCGTTCTTTTGACCTTTCTTTCTTTTTTCTTTCATTCTTTCTTTCTCTCTTTCTTTCCTTCTTTCTTTCTTTTTTCTTTCACTCTCTCCTTATTTCTTTCTTTCTTCTCTCTTTCTTTCTCTCTTAATTGCTTTCTTTCTCGCTCTCTTTCTTTCTTCTCTCTTTCCTTATTTTTCTTTATCACTCTCTTTATTTCTTTCTTTCCTTATTTCTTTCTCTCTTTCTCTTTCTTTTTTCTTTCTTTCTTTCTTCCTTTCTTGTTTGTTCAAACTTAGATTCATCTATACTTACGTTATTTTTCTTTTCCTCTCGTCTTTGTTGCTTTTTCTCCTCCTTCAGTCACTCATTCATTCACCCCATTAATATTTTTATTCATTTATTGACCGCTTATTTGATACTTGTTTCATTTTCATTCAGTCTTTCATCAGCTCCTTTTTCTCCCTTCACCTTCAACGTTCCTTCCCCACAACCATTCCCCTGTACTTGTCTAAATCCGAAATTCCCACACCAAAGAAAACCTATATAACTTATGATAATGGCTCTCTACTATTTTATCTTATTCGATTTATTTATTTGTTCTTTCTTCAACCTGGCTTTTATTTCTGATGATCGAACGAAAGAGTGAGACGAAATACAGTGTGAAAATGAATTCGTAATTCGCATTGAGCGTTCGTTGTTTGAAAATGAAAGAATTGCAGAAAGATTAGATGAATGGGTTTGGCTGTCGAACGCTGAGTGGACATAAATGGACTCTTATAATAGAAGATTTAGATCGAACTTCGTTCTCCCTGCCTACTCCATCTACAAGCTTTTCTCCACAAACACATCCACCTCAGCCACCGAAACATTACCAATATAGCTATCGCCTTGGCTTTCCTTATGTGGGTCACTAAGGAAAACATCGTCAGCATTCTGCAGGTTATATATATATATATATATATATATATATATATATATATATACACACACACACTTTTCTCAGCTGTGTTATATATATATATATATATATATATATATATATATATATATATATATATATATATATATATATATATATATATATAACACAACAGAGAAAAGCGTGTAGGACAATGAAGAGAAATAATTAAAAAAAAGGACAAGGAAAAAAAAGCTTTCCAAGCCTTTGATTAAAGGCTTTCCCTTTCCTGTTCGGATTTTTATTTTTACATATTTATTTATTTATTTATTTCTAAGCTTGTTTTGTCGAAAGTAGCAGAATGAATTAAAGATCTTGTGGAAATTGGGTAAAGGAGGAGGGGTTTGGGGAATATGGTAAGTAGGAAGGTTCCAATGCATTTATTGGGACATTCGGCCTTTTACCGTTTCTTATTTTTATTTTTTTCCTTTTCGAACTTGTAATCACGTACCGACATCAAAGTATCTCTCAATCGCCTTCATTATTTATACATTTATTTTTTAATTGTTCATTCATTTTGAAGTTAACAGGATTTTTTTCCTTGATTTTCTTTTTTGTTTTGTATATCCTTGCCACACTATTTCGATTCTGGTTTTACTTTCTCTTTCCTCTTATTCTCTTTTGCATTCAATTCTCTCTACGCTCTTTACTGCTATAATTCTTGTCTTTTCCATTTTCTTTCTCTTTCTCTTCTTTCTGGCGATCCTCTTGCTTTATCTATCTATCTATCTATCTATCTATCTATCTATCTATTTTAGCCTTTTCATATCTTCTCTGAGCCTCTCTCTCTTTTTCTTTATCTATCTATCTATCTATCTATCTATCTATCTATCTATCTATCTATCTATTTATCTATCTATCTATCTATTTTAGCCTTTTCATATCTTCTCTCTGCCTCCCTTTCTCTCTCTCTCTCTCTCTCTCTCTATCTATCTATCTATCTATCTCAGTCGTTTCATTATCTATCTATCAATCTATCTATCTATCTATCTATCTATCTATCTATCTATCTATCTATCTATCTATTTTAGCCTTTTCATATCTTCTCTGTGCCTCCCTGTCTCTCTCTCTCTCTCTATCTATCTATCTATCGGAGCCTTTTCATATTTTCTCCGAGCCCCCCCTCTCTCTTTCTTTATCTATCTATCTATCTATCTATCTATCTATCTATCTATCTATCTATCTATCTATCTATCTATTTTAGCCTTTTCATATCTTCTCTGAGCCTCTCTCTCTTTTTCTTTATCTATCTATCTATCTATCTATCTATTTTAGCCTTTTCATATCTTCTCTGAGCCTCCCCCCCTCTCTCTCTCTCTCTCTCTCTCTCTCTCTCTCTCTATCTATCTATCTATCTATCTATTTTAGCCTTTTCATATCTTCTCTGTGCCTCCCTGTCTCTCTCTCTCTCTCTCTCTCTATCTATCTATCTATCAGAGCCTTTTCATGTCTTCTCTGAGCTTTTCTCTCTCGCCCCCTACCTGTCTCATTCTGTTTATTATCTATCTATCTATCTATCTATCTATCTATCTATCTATCTATCTATCTATCTACCTCAGCCTTTTCATGTCTTTTCTGAGCTTCTCTACATTTCTCTCATTCTATCTTTCAGTCTATTAATCTAAATCACTCTGTTCATATCTCTATCAGCCTTTTCATGTCTTCTTTATTTCCTTCTACCTCTCTATTTATCTCCTTCTGTTCATATCTATCTATCTATCTATCTATCTATCTATCTATCTATCTATCTATCTATCTCAAACCTGTTCTCATATAGATAATTAATAGTAGTTATCTTTATTTGATGAACTGATAGATAGATAGATAGATAGATAGATAGATAGATAGATAGATAGATAGATAGATAGTGTGCTACCAGTAAGACCCCTAGGGAGGATCAAACTCTCAACATAGTGAATGATCTGCGAGATTCTCTTGCTAACAACCTTAACCCGGCTCGTAAAGAATTTTTTTTACTTTATGTAAGGCTAATATCAGGAACAACTTGGATACACCCAATACGGATATCTACTATTGCTTATCTTAATCTAGCACAAGACAAGTGCGACCAGGACATCAGTCAGTTTTAAAATCACAACACTAACGAAACATCAGTTCTTAGGTTCAGGCGAGTAATATAGACACCAAGAATCAAACCATTTCCTAATTTCATTATTTTACCGGTGAAACATCCGAATAATGATGTTGGGAAGTTCGTTCGACTGAGAACTTTTCAGCACACCCTAGTGAAATAGAATATAAATAGACGTTCGTTGATATTTATATATTTTCTTTTCTTTCTCTCTGTTGTTTTTCGGTTTTAAACTCTTTCTCACTCTCTCCCAAACAAACAAACAATAAAATAATTTATAAAATCCATAGTCCTAATAAATAGTTTAAATGCCCTACAAAAAAAGATAACCCTTTATGAGGTCGTCAAAAAACAAATGTTAGCGATTTACGACAGTTTTTATATACATAAAACTCTTAATAATAAAATAAATAAATAAATAAATCTCCATAGACAAATAACCAGACTAGTCGATGTCATTCTATATGCGCGGTTCTTATTGGAAAGTACTCAATAGATAGATAGAGTTGCCATATCCACTTGTATGGATATGAGTTTGTAACCCTTTTGCAATCATCGGTGAAACTGTATATATATATATATATATATATATATATATATATATATATATATATATATATATATATATATATATATAAGCATACCCAAGTATATTATTGGTGTATAAGAGAGTTGTCGGGACCGGAGAAGAAGTCTCTTATATCCAGGTTTCTCTTATATCGCTGGCCTCGGAATAAATGCACAACTGTGAAATGAAATTAACAACAGTTAACATTGAAAATGACTAAAGAAAATAGCCGGAAGTGCTTGGGACAATAAAAACTAGTAACAATATTTACGTCCCCACCGAACGGCAAAAATTAGTAGAAAAACTCAATAAAAATTGAATCAAATTTTCCTTGTTTGTCATATTCAACGAAACATGTTTGAAAGAAACATTGCTGCTCAAATATAAAATATATATAAACATTATATAGATGACCTGACGATTGCGTTTAAGCATGAAACACACTGCCGTCACTGGGTTTTGACCTCGATGCCCAATTATATATATATATATATATATATATATATATATATATATATATATATATATATGTGTGTGTGTGTCCATATAAGTGTTTTCTTTTGTAGAAACTGTTCAAATGTTCTGTAATTCCGAGCGCTTTCGGCTTTACTTTTAGCAATTATCAAGGATGATTTTATTTTTGCTTTTTAATAAGGTGTATAGGTTATTTGTATGTATCTAGAGATATAGGGATGTTTTATTTTCGAACATGGTTAGCACAATGCGTCCATGTTCTTAGTTAATATTGAGTGTTTTTTTTTTCTTTTTTCTTATTAAAACTTCCATTATTTTTAATCTTTTTTACACGTGAATTAGATTATTTTGTTTGTATTTTCTACTATATTTCAAAACTCATAAATTGTTTTTTGCTGATTTGTTGTTATTTTTTAGGATAAAGTTAGCGGTTTTAAATTTTTGTAGAAAAATTTTTTGTAGAAATTTTTTTTTTTTTTCACTTAGAAATATCATACTAGCCCAGTTGACACGAAGAAAAAAGTCGAATTAATTATCCACTACAAAAACTATGGGATGGACTATTATCCAATGCAGTTACACAATTTGGACAATTTTGCCGTTACACCTGTTACACACGTAGGAATGTTTTATTTTCCACCGGAATCATACGAGTAAAAAATACAAACATAATAACCTCATCCTCATGTAAAAAAATGATTAAGTACGAACATGGTCACAATGTACTGACCGTGTTTGGAAAATAAAACATTCTTTTAACTCTAGATATATACATAACACAACCCATACATTTAGTTAAAAGCAAAAATAAAATCATCTTTCATAATGGCTAAAAGTATAGCCGAAAGCGCTCGGGCATGAAGAACTTTTACACACTTTGTGTCCAGAAAAGAAAACACTTGTATGGATACAAGAAAAATTAAATGTAAAGCTTAATCGCAGTTCCTTGTCAATCGTCTTTAACGAAACATGTATAAAAGAGGAATTGCTGCCTAAATACACTATATATATATATATATATATATATATATATATATATATGTGTGTGTGTGTGTGTGTGTGTGTATGCTTGTAATTTATTGTGTGTATATATATATATATATATATATATATATATATATATATATATATAATTTATTGTCACGATCTACTAATATATTTTTCACTGTAATGAATTCGTTATTAACGAAATATGTGAATTCATTGATTCAGATATTCATCAGATAAATATATTCGCGCATGCGTACATCAGCCATGTCTATTTTTCCATTTTTCTAGTTTTTCCCTTTCTCGCTTATATATTTTGGTCTATGGAGGTTTAATTTGTTTTCTGTTGTCCTTATTTTCGTTTTTTCTATTGACTTATTCGAATTTACATCTATTCCTGTTTTTATTCAACCATTAACCAGTCTATGCAGGGGAAAAACACATTCGATCGTCTGCTAATTCATACTTTCTTCGATAGTTGACATTGAGTTTGTTTTTTTTTTTTCTTTTTTGTTGTTTTGTTTCTTTTACTTCTTTGTATATTTTTCTTTTTTTGGCGATTATTTTTCTATGTTTTTGTATGCCTGTTTTGTCTTTATATTTGTTATTTCGGTCAGCGGTTAATTTTTTAAAAAGCTTTTTTCCCCTACGTTTTATATTGCACCTTACTCTGCTGACATATTAGTCTTGTATATCTTCTTTTCCTCTTTTTATTTTCATATTTCTCAACTCTGCTGACATATTAGTCTTCTATATCTTCTTTTCCTCTTTTTATTTTCATATTTCTCAATCAGTTCTTATAATAATGAATATACTTTCACTTACATCATGTTCCTACCTGTTACTAATTTCATGTTATCTGGGGTACACAGAAGAGAACGAATAAACAAACCTATTGCAACGATGATAGTACTTTTTAACTGGTCTCACATTCTGAATATCTATTCATTCATTTTCTAATTATTTGAATTCCTAAATAGCGAATAATTACGGAAGATCCACATTTGGAAAGGCGGATCTTTTCAACATTAAAAAAAAGAAAAGCTTGTTGCCAATACACTTTAAAACTCACACCGCCACCTAAAAAATGAGAATAAAACTTTGCTGGTATTGGTATAATGAAGAATGTAAATTCTCGCTGTCTTGTCACTTTCACATCAGACTCTAACAGTGCAAGCACTCGTTGTATATCGCTATATTTTTCTTACTTAAAAATAGAAGTGTCTTATACACTGGGATTACCCCCATTTGATTTGCCAGGTTTGCCAAGATGCCGTTAGGTGGCACAATTAAACAACTATAAAATCAGGACAATTCCTGTCTCTTGCTCTTTTTCCTTCTTTCCTCTCAGCATACACCAACACCAACACTGGACTTGATACTGGCTTGCTGATAATATATTTCCTCGGGTGACTTTCGTGTCCTCCCCCACCCTACACACGGGTATCATACTATCATACACATATACAGTTACACACAATTCCTAGAATTTGATATCTTCTTATTTTTTCAGCTTTTTTTGGATGCATACAAGTAAATTTTATTTCTTATTAATCTTATAGCCATATATAAAACATAATGGGTATGTGTCCGAGTGGTTAGAGCGATCGATTTCTGACCATTAGACCCAGCTCCGAATCTGACTATGGTCGATTTGTCTGGTTTGGTGAAGGCGATCCAAGCATGTGTCACCTTTAGAAAGTACATACTTCGGAGACGTCGGTGGTTGTGTTAGCACGAAGTCACAAGTCATCGTGACCGAGGGTTTGAGCCTGATAGCCTTGTTGTTTATTGCTGGGTTAGTTTTAGTGTTAGAGATAGGTTTAATGTTTGGGTTACTGTTGGGTTTAGACTTTGAGTAAGGGTTGGGTTTAGTATTAGGGTATGAGTTGGGGTCAGGTTTAGGGTTTGGGGGTAGATTTCGGGTTAGGGTTAGGTTCTGGCTTGGGTTTATATTTAGGGTTTGTGATAGGATTAACGTTTATGGATATTGTTTGGGGTTAATTTTTGTGTAAGGTTTGGGTTTCATGTAGGGATTAAGTTTAGGGTTTGAGTTAGGGTTGGGATTAGGCTTAATGTTGAGGTTAGTATTTGGGTTAATATTGGAGTTAGGGTTAGGTTTGGGGTTATTTTTTTCGTTTAAGGTTGGTGTTAAGTTTAATGTTGGGGTTATGGTTAGTATTTGAATAAAACAGAATACATATCATTTAGTCCAAGGAGATAAATAGTTCTAATTCCGCGTAACAATGCCTTTAGATGTCTCCGTTAATTCGCCTTAATATGTATTTTTATTGCTATGGCGGAGCCAACTAAGGGAGAAACCCGTACGGAGTTATCGGCCTTGGCCGGGGAGTTTTGTGCCTGGCGGGGACTAAAACAGTGGTGGACACATAAACACACATGCAAAACACGGCTCTAATCAATCCTCTCCCATCCGCTGATTACATGTCGGTATTACCAAAAATAAAGGTTTTATTTAAACCTTTATTTTGGTAATAGCGACATGTAATAACAATATCTGATCTTGTACTTGCTTATTTCGTTATCTTTCTATACCGTACCTACGAACACTAATGGGTTTGTACCAATCCTCATAAATACGTTGGACACTATTGTAAGTGGGGGAAATATGCTGTCTAAGTAGTTCATCACTAGCAGTGGTTTACCTACTTCACACCGCTGGCGAGTATTGTATTTTGTTGATGGTACAAAGATTACCATTTCATTTCCAACCTCCGTTTTGGTTATTCCTCATTCAGTAACCCTTCCTAGGTTACATTATAACAGCATATATAACTGTTCTATCCACCTCCATGGATTGAACTCACAACTCTTTGGGTCAAAAATAACTTTTATGATCAATCAACCAACGCTTTTAACCACTGGGCTATGTGACCTTGTAGTTTGGTTCCAAATGTTAGCTGAAGAAGTGAACATCAGAATGTGACAATAAAAATGAAGACAATAGACTGAACATTGTAAGTAGTGACAATATCTCATCTCATAAATATAGATAAACAGAGAGTACTAATGCCCTAAAAATTTAAGGTGTGATAAAATTTATTTGCACGATCAATTGTTTTGATTCGTGTCGGAAGTCCATATTTTTTCGTTAGTAAGACTTCTCGATATAAGCCGGTCGTTATTAACTTCAGTGTTTAAGAAAAAATCAAAAAATCACGGGGAGCAAGTCAAACATGTTTAGCCATTAAAAAAACGTTTATAATGTTAAGAAACGTTATTATTGTTTTATCATTTCACCGCAGACAAGGCAATAAAGCCAATAAGATGCAAGTGGTTACTGACTGTGAAAGAATATATATATATATATATATGTATATAAACATTATTAAGGAGAAAGAACAATAAAAGAGCAGGAATTAAGAAGACAGAAGATAATGATTGACATTGCATTTAAATTTTTGAAGATCAAAGTTGACTGGGAGGTAAGAAGCCGAAAGAGAGTTCCACGAGCAAGAAAAACGATGGAAGAAACTGTTAGCATAGAACTTACAGTTAGATATAGCCATTTCAACTGTAAAATGATAATATCTTACTGTGCATCTAGTACTGCTCTTAAATTCACAGTCTGGGGACACCATAGAGAAAATTTCATCAGTTATCATGAAAAGACACAGAGAAGCAAAGAGAGTTCCATAAGCGAGAAGTGCGAGAAAAGAATCTGTTAGCATGGAACTTACGGTTGCATTTAGCAATTGCGACTGTAAAATGATGAGACATTGCCGCTAATCTAGTATTTCACTTAAATTCTTAAATTCTACGTATCACATAGGAAAGTTCATTAGAACAATTACCATAAATATATATATATATATATAAGCTGCCAGAACCTCATACGTCGAAACCGACGGGAGAGTCCATTATATATATATATATATATATATATATATATGGTTATGGGTAAATAGAAGGACACACTGGGTTCTAGGAGAACAACTTTGAATTGGGGACCTCGTAGCACGTAGTGCACCAGGTCTCTGTAATTGGCTCTTCAAAAAGTGTGGTTGGTTCTGCATAAAGCCTTCACCACTATAATCAAATCATATGTGCTGGTGTCTGGGTTGTCGCTTCCTTTGAACTGAACTGCTTGACCCTCATAAATCGAATACGACGAGAGAGTCCACCATATATATATATATAAACGGCAAAAGGAAGCTAATTTACGACGGTTGGAATGTGATTGAAGATGTGATATCAGGTAAGGACCAATGACATGGCAGATTCTTCTCTGGACTTTCTCAAGAATCTCTCTCTATATATAGCAGCAGCACCAGACCATATGTGGTAACAATGTTCGACGGATGGACGAATGGTTGACTTTCAAATATGCAGCTTAGATTCAGGCGAGATATTTTGTTACGCACGTCACAGACAACCAATTTTCCTCGCAGCAGGCCTAGCAATTGATTCGATATAATCATTCCACTTCATGTCAACGGAAATATTTAGCTTGAGAAGGCGGAAGGAGTCGCTCTTCTGAAGGTTAGCATTGGCCATGCTGGTGGAATGCAGAAAGGATTCTCCCAGACGATTCATTGTACATACTAGCAGCATGGCCCGGCGTTAACCTTGCTTGATTAAAAAATCGTACGACTCATACATCAATCACTATCACTTGACTTAAAATATTTTTGCCTTTCCTTGCCTTTAAAGGAGTGCCCTTTGCCGTGCTGATGTTGCTACATGCCTTACTTCTTTAACAGCAAATACTTTTTCACACCCAAACCATTTTTGCGGAATCAGAATCAACGTTGAGTTTAAGCAAGGAATGAGCCAATTGGAGTAAAGTGTAATGCAGATTTAAATTTTTTCCACTTGTGACGAATGCAGCTATCGATTTTTTGCATGCTAGCATGCTAGTTAAAATTCGTGTTAGTCAGCTGTTGGCTCTCACGCTGGCCAGTAGAATCTTCCTGCCTATTCGTGGCCGCAAACTACATGAAAACTGCCGTAGAAGCATGAAAAAAATCGATTATTTCCACTATCGATGGGAGTTGGGAAATACAAAGTCGGTCTTGGCCTCTCCGCTGACTTGGAGCATGTGCATGTAAATTTGGGTGCAAATCCGTCGAAAATTGCGGCCGTGCATTCGTTACACACACACACACACACACATCCTGCCTTTTATAGATAGAGATTTAGTCATTAGATGTATATACGTATGCATATTGACCTCCATATGGACGAAAACTTTCCACTCGACCCTTCTAAAACAAAATCTGATATTTTGTCAGTTGGTGGGATATTTAAGAAGTGTGTCTGTGTGTGGAGGGGGCTAAAACGTTTTAGTATTATGTCGCACAATCCCCATACAGAAGTACTTCCTTTTCGTGCTCAAGTTCCATTATACCAGCATTTTAAAATTGATTTTTTTTATACATTATAATCACATTTTATGTTCTTTGCTATTAAGTCTTTTATCCTTATAATTGCTATACGAACAGCACACCATCAAACCCTTTGGATAATTCGCATGTGCGCTAGTCACTGACCTACAAGTATTCATTAAACAGAAAAGTTAATTTCGGATAGCTACGAACTTAAAAAAAATTTTTTTTTTAATAGCACACTAGCTTGAGTTGATATATCTGTTATTTTAAAGCAACTGAATTAATGTCACCCAGTCTAAAAATTTATCCAAACTGATTTTCCAAGCGTATCTCAGTTGTGGCACAAGGCCGAAAGTGAGGATCGAACTCACTACTCAGTCGTAATTGTTCTAACCAGACAAGCTTGTTAACCATTACACCACCTCGAGGTGTCCAATCCAAACTGAATTCCATTCCAATATTATCACTGAAACAATTTACTGTCTTTCATGAGACTTTCATCTCACTGTCATTCCTAGCATACAACTTTAAGTCATCCATGTAAAATAAATGGCTTATTTTATTTTGAGATATAGTCGCTGGTTAATTTTAAGATATAGTTCGCTGGTTAATACTATGAGGGATATACAAAATAATAAGGGAGACAAAGAGTCACCTTAGAATATTCATCTGTTGATGTTTATTTCACGAGACTTATAGATCCCATTGATATGATTGCCGTGAAGTGTTCTTTTCCATATTGACATACTTTGATGAAATTGATGACGACGAGTGATACTTTGTATATATTTAAAATATTAAAATCCAGGAATGGGGCACATTATTGAATGCATTACGGTAATCTAATCAGGCAGTACTGAGATTTTTCTTTGCATTGAAGCAGTCTTCCAAGATCATCCTATTAATATGTAATTGGTCTTTACATCCGTAAAAGCCACGTTTGCACCCTTTTTGTTGAAGGGGTAGTATGTCATTTTTTTTCTTAGAAGGAATATGACTGTTTTGTCGGAATAAATGTCAACAGTTTGTAAGCAGAAGGAAGACATGTAATTGGTCTGTAGTTTTGGGGGGAATTCGTGTCACCATTCTTGGTAATTCTTAGAAAGTAATTCCTTTGGTTACCCATGCCGTAATTTTAGCATGTTCATTGATCATTTCTTGAAGTTCTTTGGCTAGTATTTGTGTGCTATATTTAGATAATAGAGCCAAAAATTAGGAATTTGAACTATTCCTGGAGATTTCCAGGTGTGTACTTTTTCAGTATACATTCAACATCTTCTTCTGTGATTTCCTCCCATTTATGTTCTGGTTCAATCTCTTGCGTAATCCAATCTTTTTTCTTAAGTTCTTTAGGTCAACTCTGTATTTTTCCCAGAACTGTAGAGCCTCTTCCATTGCCGGGGTGTGGGGATCATTTCTTTTTTTTATGTTTGCCTATTTCTCTGTAAAATTTCGATTTGAAAGATTTTGTTCTGTCTGTAGAATCTTTTTTTTTCTTTTTTTTTTTTTTGTCTTTTTCATAACGTCTGATTCTTTGAGCTTTCATTTAGATTGCTTGTTTTATTTTTTTCTTTAGCTCAGAGAAATTCTTTTTCATTTCTAATTTTGTATTTTCTTTTGACTCTTCTGTCTTTTTCTCGTCCGTACATTTGTTTTTCTTGCGAGTTCATTGAGTACTGATAATTCCCTCCTAAATTGTTCAATTTCTTTTTTTCTTCATCTTTTCCAAGATGGATCTTTATGTCTGTGGGACTATCTTTTTTCACTTTGATGTTTAATCTTTTAGTTGCTGCTATCGCTGATGTATATATTACTTCATTAAGACTTATATGTGGGTCTACTTCATTGTAGAGCTTAATAGATTTGAGGTTATGCTTTGTAAATTCGGGTGTAGTTCTCGTTCCTCCATTTCAATATTTTGTGTCTGTGTTATACATCTCATGATTTCTTCCTTGGCTTCTTGCATACTATTCTTGTTTTTTGTAAAATAATTCGCTTCAATGTGTTTTGAACTCGTTTTATTGCATGCTTCTGAGCGACTGAGTTCACGTTTTCTCAACTCTTCTAAACTTTCAGCATTTTCTTCAAAGTGATTAATGTGTATCTCAGTTTCTTCATTATAATCTGTGGTTTGCGTGATGTTAGTACCTTTTATGTCTATTTGTGGTCCCCTTTTTTGTTCTAGGGATTCACCTATTACCGTTGCAGTTCTTTTCATTTCTTTAATTTCAGCCTCTGTCAATCGGCCATTTCTCATTTCTTGTTGGCTTCCTTTATTACTGAATAAAGTTTCTTTCTTCTTTCATTTGACACAGGTGATCATACAGTCTTCTGTAGTTTCCAGGTATCTTTGAAGGCCGATTGCTTTTTTTTTTTTTTGTTTTGCAAGACAGTTCTGGTTGAACTAATCCTCTACCTCCTTCGGATCTGGGCACATACTTAAGATCAACATCAGCCTTCTGATGATGCATGCGATGGCAAGTGAGATGCTTTTTCGTTTTGTCGCCTATTCGCTTAATGTCAGCAATGGTCCATTAAATGATGTTGAAACTGTATTGCACCACGGAACAGCCAAGGTGTTTATCGCTGATATTCTGTTTCTTGAATTCAACCCGGTTTTAATAACAGATGCACACGCCTATAGGATTCTTCTCTTACATTCTCCTTCATTTTGGTATACTCTATTCCATCTTCTTCGTTAAATCTTAGGTACTTATAAATTTCATCTTGTTACAGTTCCCTAACCTTTGTGACAAAATCTAGATTTATTGAGTGTGTTTTTGTAATTCTCCCTTTTTTGAATGTTACTTTTGCACATTTATCTAACCCGAAATCCATACCTAATGTCGTCACTGAAACATTTTATAGTATTGAAGAGACCCTTCAACTCATTGTCATCTTTGGCAAAGAGTTTGAGATCATCCATGTAGAGTAGTTTTACATAGCTATTATTAATGTTTATTTTATGCGTAAGTAGGGATTAAGGACAGACAAAACAGAAGGGGCGACAGGGAATCTCCTTGAAAGATTCCTCGTCGGATATCCAGGTCTTAAATTATAACCAAAGTCTTAAGCATCCAGAAATATGGCACACAATCAAAGACTTTACGATAATCTATTCATGTCGGGCTGAGATTTCTACTCTTTTTTCCTGTGGTTTTCCATAATTATTTTGTTTATCAATAGTTGATCTTTGCCACCATATGAATTTCTCCTGCATCCCTTCTGTTCCAGGACAAGAATATTGTTTTCTTCGAGAAAAGAGTAAGTACTGTTCGTCAGGACAGACGTGATCAATTTATATGTGGTGTACAGACATGTTATTGGCCTATACTTTTTCGGATCATCTGTTTCACTCGTTTTTGGCATGAGATATGTAATACCTTCAGTGATCTATTCTGGGACATCACTGGGATTATTTATAAGCATTGATAGAGTTTGTGCAAGGATAAAACCCTTACACAAACTCTATCAATGCTTATATGATGAAAAATGATAGAGACAGAAATTGGGAACCTTGTCATTTCCTGGTTATTTTGGGATTTCGTTAGAGCTTGCCTAACATTATTCGTGGTTATATTTTCCCACTTTTGCAGAGGTTTATCCTGGATTCGTTCTTCTTCACATTGGATCCATTCTGCATTGTGGCTATATTCCTTTCGGCTGCTCTAAATATTCTCTCAAAATTTCTGCTCCTTGTCAATAGATGGTGGCTTTTTGATATGTAGAGCTGCTTTTCTAATTTCCCTGTAAAATTTCTTAAGGTCTATTTGGAATATGTTATTTTGGCGACAGAACCTACAACGTTTATCACATCGTCTTGTTCTTAGTCCTTTTAACTGCAGTTTCTGTCTCAGCATTTCCTTGATTGAATGAATTACATTTAATGATTTAATTTTATATTTCCGCTTGATCTTCTTGCACTTGCGTGTTGAAACATTTGGGTTTCTAGTGTTCACATCTAATATCAAAATATCACATATGTTTTTTTTTATTTCCCGCATCAGTTTTGCCTTCCAAGCTGACTCTCTTCGTTTGTTGTTTAATCTTTTCAGTGTCTTTACCTAAAGCTTCCCAGTAGCTGCTAAAGCTGTTGCATATATGACATTGTTGCATATATGACATTGTTAACTTCTGTTGATAAAGTTTGTGAACGGGATTTATGGATTGATGACAGATGACAGAGCCAAAAAATGGATATCTTATCATTTCATGGGGATTTCCATTTTTTCAATTTCGTTAGAGCTTGCCCGACATTAGTCGTGGTTATATTTCCCTATTCTTTTCGAGGTTTATCCATCATTCGTTCTTCTTCTCATTGGATCCACTCTGTTTTGAAGCTATATTCCTTTGGGCAACTTCAAATATTCTCACAAAACTTCTGCACATTTTCAATAGACGGTGGCTTTTTGATATAACCGCTCTTCCAGTTTCCATTTTAAATTTCTTAAGGTCCGTTTGGAATATCATATTTTGACATTTCCTTGATCGGTGGAATGTCATTTTGCAATTTAATTTTATATCTCATTATCAATATAATTATAGGAATATAGAATTATAGAATAATAATAATAATAATACTTTTATCATGAAAGACAAGAAATTCAGTAAGTGTATGTTTATTGACATAGCAGTACCATCTGAGAGAGAAGGACCTCCATGAAAATTATCGAGAAATTGTCCAAATACAAAGACCTGGACATCGAGATTAACTGAAGACTGAGACTGTACTAATAGTAATGGGTTTCGTGAGAAAAGGAATGGACAATTTTATTAACAGTACCTCAGGTAACATCAACATACTAGTTGCCCAGAAGATCGCCCTACTAGGAACATCTCATATACTAAGGAAAGTGCTATCAATTAAATGACAATTCGACTATAAGGCCTAAGGGCCACAGTTTGAACCCGGTTTTACAGGATACACAACAGGAAACATACACAAATAATAATAATATGAATTATTATTATTATTATTATTATTATTATTATTATTATTATTATTATTATTAATAATAATAATAATAATAATAATAATAATCTTCACAAACTAGAATGAACAATCTTTTGTCATGTCTTCATAGCTTTTGTAAAGTATCTATTTCAACTCCGCCTTTTAACTGTCTCACTTTATCTTTCTACCGCGCTATTTCGACACGCGCAGCCCGCCCCGCCACTTTTGTCAAGCCGCGACAAGGGACCGCCCCACACCACTTTCTTTGCCAATCATCCACCTCCCCTGAACCAGTTTGTTCCCCCCTCCACCTCTGACAAATAATTTGTCTCCTTTAATTCCCAATCTGATTGCTAGTGACTGAAGTTGGCCGTTAGCCCCGCGCTTGCCCGTTGCCGCCTTCGCTAGAATAAAAATGACAAGAGAGTCAGGTTTGGGAAGCGGTAAACACGTTGCAAAGGGGCGAAGGTGTAGCGGCGGTTACGTACTACGAAAGGATCTGGCAGGCTGTGCGGGGGTGTGCGTACGTGTTTGCGAGTGTGTGTGTAGTGTATGTGGGCGTGCGCGCGCCCATTAACGAAAGAATGCTGCCCAAACACGCACATAGACAGATAAAGAAAATTATATATATATATATATATATATATATATATATATATATATATATATATATATATATATATATATATATATATGGGGAGAGAGAGAAAGAGAGAGATATAATGAAGAGACTTAGACAGATAGATAAATTAAATAAGATAGATAGATAATGAAGAAATACATATGAATAGAGTGAAACAGACAGACATACAGATAGATAGATAGATAGATAGATAGATAGATAATGTAGAGACTGTGATAGATTGATTGATATTGAAGAAAATATATATAAAGAGAGAGAGAGAGAGAGAGAGAAAGAGATGCTGAAGAAAATTAAATAGATAATGAGGGGGACTGAGATAGATAAATAGACAGATATACAGCAATTGAAAATGTGAAATAAATATAAAATAAGAGTACTCCTTGAGTGTAGCATTTAAAAAAGTAATATGTATGTGTGTGTGAGAGAGTGTGTTTAATAAGTATGAAGGTGCGTATGTACATGTTAAGGTTTATTCTATTTTGGTTGTGTGTTTGGTGAATATGCCTTACTGGTAGAGATCAACCAGAGTATTGGAGACGTTAGAGCATTTGCATATGTACTCAGTACAGTTTACGTGCATGTGTTGGTGTCTATCTGCGCGCAAGTGTGTAAGTGCAATCTCTGACATTACCTGTATAGAATTGCATTGAAAATTACTTTATTGAAGAATGCATTGACAATCAGGTAGATAGGAATTATAACGTGTCACAGGTGAGAAATTAAGACAAGGATAGCATTGCAAATAATCCTGTTTATATATATTCATGAATGTTTTTTATGAATATGGATTAATTTTAGGAATGGAAAGTAGGAGAACATTAAAATTTATTTGCTCATGTTTGCTGGTTGAGATAGTTCGGCCTTTGCATTCAGTGTTTAAGGCTAGGAATTAATGATGGGTTTCAATAATCATACACAAACCTATGTTCTTATTTAAATAGAAACAAAAACCTTCTTTGTACTTAGTGAGGGCATTTCCCCGCACGACCACGTCGTGACAAAATTGAACACAAAGTGAAGATTTAATGTCGATCGCAGTTCAAAAATTGTTCAGGCCGAAACAATATTGTTAGTCTATTGGAGACGCCTCAGGCGCCGGGTGCTGACCGCAGCCCCCTCCCGAAGGAGAACTACTGCATTTATGGCCCCTGGGGTTTAAGTCCATAATAATTACAAACTAGCCCGGTTGTTGCAAAGTCATTGGTACATTCTCTCTTTCTTTCTCTCCCTCTCTCTCTCTCTCTCTCTGTTTCGTTATTTCTCTATTTTTCTTTCTTCCTCCCTCTCTCTTTCTCTCTATCTGAGTCTTTCATTATCTGTCTTTCTTTCTTTCCCCCCTCTCTCTCTGTTTGTGTCTTTGTCTTTTTCATTATCCCCCCCTCTCTCTCTCTCTCTTTCTGTTGATACAAAAATTTTGACAAATTCTTCTCTTGTCCCTCCCCCACTCCTTCGTTAGTTTGCACGACTGTTACGCCTTGCCAGTTCATCAGAAATAATAAACAATTCCGTTTTGATCGAGTGGAAAGAGAGGAAAAGACACTACTTGGTTTCAGTGAGGAAATGAAAGAAGCTATGGAATATAGAAGTGCAGAGAGATAATCAGATTAACATATACTACACTTTAATCTTTGCCTACAGGTTGTGAAGCGATTGTTATTTTCTTGCCGACCCGCGCTGACAGAATGTGACAGATGGACATTTTAATATGGAAACCTCCAGCGCGCACACTTGTCCAGGCCTAAAAATAGTCTAGCCCCCGTATCCCTCGGTCACGCAGGCATCGATATTACTAGCGATCCCCTGTCTTTAGTGCAATGAGAGCCCTGTTATCGCGGGCACCTCTTAATAATATTTTCAGTTGCGCACTGTCCGCAGGAACAGAGACACAACTGAGAGATGAAATGCAGTTCATCCGCCCGAGGGCAGACATTACACTTTGATCCCAGCCAAAAAGAATACCATATTTGGCGACCGCGAAAAAAGCGTTATTTTTCAGACGCACAGTATCGAACGATGGAAACTGATTATGGTAATCGCCTAAAATCCAGTTATTATAAATAAAATTACATCGTCTGCTGAATTATCTATTTATATATATATATATATATATATATATATATATATATATATATATATATATATAAAACATGTAATCTGATGTACATCTTAAATCTGTAATCTGATGTATACCTTGTTCAAAATTTTGAAAAATACATTAAAAATTAAATTTGATGGGTGAATTTAAGAAAATTGAAGATGAATTCTTCCTTCCTAAACACATTTCATATATATATATATATATATATATATATATATATATATATATATATATATATATAAACTAAAATAAAACTAAAATAATCCTAATGAGCCAGGAAAAACCTACCCAGGTTTCACCTAAACGGATCTTCTGGGTAAAACTGGCTAAAAAGTCAAATAAAGAAACAATATTTATTGATAAAACCAAATAAAAGCAAGACCACGTGACAAAAAAAAAAGAACAACAAAACAAAAAAATCCACAAATGTTATTCTAATAACCAGCTTTTCTTATGTCGGTACCTACTAAGAATTTCCGATTTTTGTTTTAATAAATTTATGGTTTCTTTATGTGTAGCGATAGTTAGCTTTTCCTTCATGCGTGGGTGAACAAAATTTATCGCCTGCCTTTTATTTATAACATTTTTTTTTAAATATTTTTCATTTTTAAAACGCTAAATTATACGCAGATTCAAACTCAGAAGTTAATATAAACTTAATAAATTATTGGCTGTAAATTCAAAATATAGAGTATATCTAGGGAGATCTGTTTATAACTCTGAGGTGCCGTATTATAATTACTTATATTATTTACATTATTCGGACACTGTTTTCCTCATCTTCATTTGCCATATTGAAAACGTTTCGGCCATCATACACTCCGGCCATGATTGGAATTTCGAACCGAACCCTTTATTTCGTCCACCGGGGTGGGGGTGGGGGTAGATTGTTCTAGTTCCACGTGTCATGCCTCTTTCGGATGTGTCAGTTATTTGATTTTAACTCAACTCTCCAAGTTTTGGTTCATCACTGCTGTAGCCTGGTATTGAACTCACAACTCTTTGGGTCTAGTCACCGGATCTAACGTCTTTATCTATTGGGCCATGTGTCCTTGATTTAAAGGGAAATAACTGAAACATCTGTGGTCAAGGATTAAGAACAAACTCTCTATTTTTTTATATGCCATTTCTTTTCAGACCATGGACAATGACAGCACCCCAAAGCTTCCTTTCTTTTATAGCACTCAGCCATACTTTCTCTTTGGTCTGCCAAATAATTGCTCAAACTGGTGAAATAGATTTCTCTCTCATTTTCTCAGCTTCATCGTTAAATTCTCCATACCTTCTTTCTTTCTTTTTGTTTTAAAACTTACATTTGCCTATTTCTGATTATTAAAAAATAGCCTAGAAGCCAGCCTTCGGGAGAACTTTAGGCTAACCCCTACAGGAAGATTTGGGCCTTCGGACTTTTACATTCAGTTATAAGAATTTAGAAATAATAAAATTATTTTATTTTTATTCGACACCTTAATTCGGCATAATCTTTCTTCATATGCGCAACCTATCTCCGTAGTTTTTTTTACATTTACTTTGCGCGCAATTTTTATTTTCTTTTTAAAATCACCATTCTTTATGATCCCTTCACATAAAGTCACTCTTAAAAGACATTAGGGAGCCCGAACTATGTAATATTTTGACTACGTGTTCTAGAAAAAGAAAAAAAAAAAGGAACGTTTCGTGCCCCACTTAAGTTTTATTACGGTTTAATTTGACGGTATCAAATACAGTTGCGACAAAAAGCGAAATTAAAATTAAACTTTTAATAAAGAATATTTTTTTTTAGACCTTTCATTCAGTTCTATATTTAAATTTAACTTTAAATGAGTTATTTATTTAATTTTTGATTGTGTATAACTACAGTAGTTACTATCTGTTACTTCAGGTTGTTTATGATTCGCCGAGATAGAAAAACGGACGAACGGACGGACACACGTACACTGCGCTTTATTTATATAGATTCTACGTGGCTGAGTCAGTAATTGTACACACTTTTTATTATATTAACTTTAGTTTGTCTGTACCTAGTTCTGCGGGCTCATGTGCGATTGTCACATGTCTATCCTTGCTACAGTGGGCATTTGTCGTTGATCAATAAGTTGCCTTTGTGCTACTATAAAGCAAACATGGTCTCTCTTTCCTCCCCTTCACAGAGGAAGAAAAAAAATGAGCCGTCATCCTTTTATATGAGCTAAATCTGTGTCAGAGCTGATATCCATCGAAGGCTTTCAGCTCGATATGGGAAACAATGTTTTAGCACGGTGGAGCTTTTATGAATGGATTGCGAAGTTGAAACGTGGGCGGACATCCATTAAACCTTGCAATGGAGCGGGACGGCCACCAACATCCACTACTAGCGAGAATTTTGAAGTCATCATCCTGATCCTGACTAAGCTATCAATTACTATCGATGATGCGGCAAATCATATGCAAAATAACGCGGGTTTTGTATAGGAAACCGTCCATATCAAAATGGCCTCTCATAAAGTCTTTGGTAGATGCGACATCAAATTACTCACCGAGGATCATAAACACAATTATTTGAGAAGATTTGTCAACTCTTATTGGACCGTTATCATAGGGAAGACGATGCTTTCTCCATCACTGAAGAAGAACCCTGGATTCACAGTTTTAAGGTCGGTGAGCATTAGCATAGCTAATGCAGAGTGCGAGTTAGACTGTATTGAAATAAAAGTGATTTTAATGTTGCGACACTACTCACAGTGGAAAGACTTATTCGATTTCGAGTAACTTAAGCTATTATATATGTATTTAAATTATTGTTATCTTGGCCGAACAATAAACATCTTCCAGTGATTTATTCAGGGTTTTTTTTATTATTGTTGACAACATGAAACCTGTGAACGAATTCAGAATGCATCCGTTTAATACTGCTGCACCATTGTATTTGGAGGGCACATCTTGGTTGTTATCATATAAGTTTCAGTTATTTTCCTTGACAGAAGTTCGTTTCAGGATATGTGTGACTCTATTTTCCGTCTTTTAGGCCTGGCCTTTTTGGCTAGATGAATTTTGTCCGTGGTTATTTTTTTTTTTTTTTTGTAGTGGGGGGGGGGGTAGGGTGTAGGCGGGGTGGATTTGGCCGATTGTTTTGTCGCGCCTTAACTTTAATTTTCGGATGAACTTGTTTTTCCAATTTACTTAATTGCATTCCAGTTTATTTAACACACACACACACACACACACACACATATATATATATATATATATTACAGTGAAAAAAACAAATATATATGTAGGCACATCTTCATTCAAACATGTTTAATTGAATAAAAGCTGTCCACCTTCGCAATGCAGGAAAATAATTGTTGGCAACATCAATATACATACTCACAGACAACTTAACCCCCTGAAGATGGTCTCAGATGAGATTGAAAGTACTTGGGGAAATAAAAACTATTCGAAAGAAAATTTTGGTATTTTTCTGACTCAATTTTTTAAAATCTACCAAAAAATGAATCTGCAAAGTTGAAAGGATCACAACAAAAACTAATCGACATGATGTCTCTAAATTATTTAACCAAACCTGTTTGAATCGAAATATGTTGCCTAAATACACACAACACCAATATACTACACCACGAAAGTAATAAGCAAAAACTTCAAATTCTCCAGGATTTCTACATCAAAATCAACAAACTAACTCTCGACAAAATTTATCACGGATATAGCAAGAACCTATTAAAGTGAATATAACTTTAATGCCATTTTATATTTCTACCAATTCCCGGCCAGTTGCATTGTATTGAAACGCTTGTTTTGCCAAAATTCCATAATTACAACGGAATAATTTAAAATTTTAAAATAACTATAACAGATCCCGTTCGCGCGTTTTTAAAAATGACCATCAAAAATGAATGAATATTTATGGCAGTTACAATAACTTGGTCTTTGTAATTTGAAGAAAATCTTAGAAAAGACCGAAAGTACCTGGGTTTAAAAAAAAAGAAACTACGGCGCGTTCCCTGGTGAATTTCATCTTTACATCAAGAAACTGGTTAGACAACTGGAAAGGATCAGTATAAAATAAGTAGACCCAATATGTCTATATCATTCAAAGAAACGTGTTTGAATATATATATATATATATATATATATATATAAATTCATGAATCATTCATACAAAAAACAAATATAGAGGTTAATGATTTAAATGGCGAGAATATATAAATCATTAACGTCTATATTTATTTTTTGTATGAATGATTCATGAATTTATAAATTATATTTGCACCTTTTAATTGAAATATATATATATATATATATATATATATATATATATATATATATATATATATATATATATATATATATATATATATTAAATATATATATATATATATTAAATATATATATATATATATATATATAAAATATATATATATATATATATATATATATATATATATATATATAATTCATCGTCTGAAAGAAACCTCAACAGACTGCAGAAAACACCAGACCAGGGTTTCAATTCTCGGTAGTGGATGCGCACTGCTGATGAGTCCCAAATATAGGACGAAACGGCCGTCCAGGGCTTTCTGCATTCTGTTGAGGTTTCTTTCAGACTCGATGAATTAATTAAATATAATTATCAAATCCTCCTAATAATTTCCATCTATATATATATATATATATATATATATATATATGTTAGGTTAATGTTTTGGTCCCTGTAACATCTTACGGTGTTGAGCAAAACTATCTCTTTGTAAAGCCTTTTATTAAATCTGTCATAACTGATCCATACACCGATGTATTTTAAATGTTTAGCATTTATTAATTCCACATTCTGAATTTTTATGATGAATTCAGGGTTTGTAACATCACTATTTTCATTACGGTTTCAGATCAAATATGCCCTGTGCATTTACAAGCACAGATGTAAAGAGATGGACACTAACCATTTAAGTATTCCATAACTTATCCCAAACGAATCAACTCATAGAAGTCAGTGATCCTGCTTTCCTTCCCGAGGTTAATGTATTGATGATGAAGAGGCTATGCTGACGTCACAGGTATTCATATTTGGGATAAGTATTATCTTAAACGGAAAATCAACATCATCTATACTAAGTTTAAATAGGAGGCAAAATAAACCTTTCCAAAACAGAAACTATGATCTGCAATTGGGATGAAAGCAATCAAGACACCTACCTTGAATTCATCATAAGAATTCAGGATATGGAATAGGTAAATTAAACAAATATCTCGGTGTATGGATCAGTTATAACAAATATAGTACCAGAGATAAGGAAATTGAACACAGAATAGTCTGCGCTAGAGATAGTTTGACATAACACAGCTATTAAGCCGAATCAATAGTCTGAAATAGGAAAATCCATGTACTTAAATCATGGCTTCCTATATCCTACATGGCCTACAAACCGGTTTAAACTCTCAGCTGTATACAACCACTTTCTCATGCCAATAATTAAAATGGCTTTGAGCGAGTAAAACCTATTTTGGCCCTGGCGAAGACGACGTATTTCGAACCTTTTGGACTGGCGCTACAGAATCACAAAAAAAAAGAACTGTGCCGGATGAATTTGAATGTGCCACTAGGTCGGCATCTCGGTCCCACCCTTTCACTGTCGAAACGGTTAAATGTAGCCGTCTCTTCTACTCCAATAGCTTCATGTCTCGCACCTCCCGTGGTCGGAACTCCTTTCCTCTAACTTGCTTCCCTGATAGCTATAATCTCCATCTATTTAAATGCAAAATAAATCGACATCTACAGATGCCTTGATCTATTCATCGTCCTTCTCTTCATCCTTTCCTCACTCACGCCTCTTTACTCTTGCTCCCACTTTCTGTAATCCCTTGCGTGCTAGTGGCAGTCCCGTCTTTCTTGGGTCGAAAAGTTAAAAAAAAATTAAAAAAAATAACAGAAACCACATCACTTGAGGACTTTCAGCAGCAGCAACAGCTAAAATGGATATCACCTGTAACTCGAAGAGAAAACTTGATGTTGACTTTCGACACGACTTGAGACAAAAGGTTAGGAAAGAAACACTCATTAATGCTGGAAATAGCGATAACAGCTACTAGACTTGAAAAACTATTTTCCTGAAAAATGGTTATAAGACATAGATTTTATAAATTTCAACTGAAACGAGTACAAGCTGATCGGTCAATGAATGCCGAATGTTTCCTTCTAAGGAAACGGCCAAGAACAGGTACAACACTTTGACCTCAACTCAATGACTGAAGAATGAAGAAAAACGTAAAGAGTAGCAGTGACTGCTCGGTCAATGAATGCCGAATGTTTCCTTCTAAGGAAGCAGCTTATATTATCATTATCATTTCCGCTTCTAACACAAACGGGCTAGAAAGCTGTTTATACACTGACGTTGTTTAAATTCATATGATTGGGAGTCTCAGATCGTAAAAGAATGCTTTTGTAAGAAGCCTCCAATTAAGAACTCTTGATTCTTTTTTTCTTCTTCCTTTATTTTCCTCCTATTCACGTTTTCTCTTCCTTTCTCTTCCCCAATCCTCCCGTTCTCATTCTCTCTCTCTCTCTCACTCTATTACGCCATTCTCTTTTTCTATATCTCTGACTTTCTTTTTCTCTATTATCTCCTATTTCTCTCCCGCCACACGCTTTTTCTCTTTCCCGCCCTTTCTCTTCCTCCATTCTCTCACTTCCTCTGTCTTTCTCTTCCCATATTCTCTCTTTCTCTTCCTCTTTCTCTTCCCGCATTTTCTCTCTTTTTCTTTCTCTACCTTTCTCCTCTTCCTTTTCTTTCTCCATTCTCTCTTTTTCTCCTTTTCTCTTCTACGTTTCTCTCTCTTCTTTCTCCCTTTGTCTTCCACTATTTTCCCATATGTTCCCTTTCTCTTTCCACGTGTGCTCTTCTCATACTCTTTTCTCTTCTCCGGTGCTCTTCTCATACTCTCTTCCTTGTTTACTTTCTTCCTCCTTTCCCTTCTAACATTATCTTCTCTCTTTTTCTTTTTCTCTTCTTCCATTCCCTTCTCTTCTCCTTTCTCTTTCTCTTTTCTCATTCCCTTCTCTTATTCTCTCTTTCTCTTCCACCATTCTCTCTTTTTCTCGTCCCACATTGTCTTTCTCCTTGCCCTTTGTCTTTGCGTCTCTCCTTCTCTCTTACACACACACACACACACACACACACACACACACACACATCTACACTTAACTGGTGAGTGTTTACGCGTGAGAAAATGACATCGCTAGTCAAAATGAAAGAAATCAAAAGGTGTAAATGAGAGAATGTATTGTGCGTTCATGAAAGTCTCTAATATATAAACACAAATTGTTTGTGTGTGTGTGTGTCCGAGAGAGATAGCAGATGAGGATAAGCGACAGACAGATAAAAAAAAGAAAGAAAGAAAAAAACAGTAGATGAGTGGGGTGTAAAATAAACTACAAATCATGCTGGTGGATTCAGGTAGAGAACAATGCGAAAAGAAGTCATTACCTTTCATTTCCTTTCCCTCGCCCCACGACGTTTTATAACTCAAAGATCTGTGTCATTATATTAAAGGCCGACTTCGTTTCATGTAGCAATATACATGTCCCTGTTTTTATTCCCTCCCGACACAATTTTTTTTCTCTCTTCTTTTATTTCCGAATTTCTATGCATTGCATTTCGCTTTGATTAGGTCAATAGGGCGAGTCTGAAAATTATTGCAAGCTAATCAAATTGAAAACTGCAGAACTTGACCCGAGAAAACGCTAATCTCGCAAATTCTCGTCTCATTCGGAATGATGCGTGATCAAGTCACTTTTGATGCCAAATAATTTAAAAAAAAAAAGAGTAAAGAAGGAAAGAAAATGGGCAGCATATTTGATCATTCAAGGAATACCGCTTTTAATATCAAAGCTTGAAAGAAGAGACGGCAAGCATATGATTACAGACTATTTGACGTTGTTATTGTTATTCTATTTATCATGATTTTGTCGATATAACTGTCTCTTCTTATCAATGGAAGATATATTTCCAAACCCCAATGAAAGTCTGACATCGTGTTCAATACCGAGTCATATATATATATATATATATATATATATATGTATGTATGTATGTATGTATATATATCAATATATATATATATATATATATATATATATATATATATATATATATATATATATATATGAAGAAAAATATACGGAAAAAACAAAAAAAAATAAACAAACAAAAATCCTTATATGCAATTATGCTGTTTTAATGTTAATATGTCAACGTCAGACGTTTCGGTCTAATAAACCATCTTCAGGACATATTCATAAAATATAATTAACATTATCAATTGAACAAGGCAAAGACGATGGACATAAGAACAAGACTTATCCAAACAGATAACTGAAAGTTTTATATGATCACCGTTCCGTTTTAAATATGGTCACGTTGTCGTCACGTGGGCGACGCTGTGAAAACGTATTCCTAAATTTGAGTATTTTGAATGAAAAATGAAAAATGAAAAGAATTCTATTTTGATCTAAAATTTATATGTACGCTTGTCGAGCATTAAAACATTAAAACAGCATAATTGCATATAAGGATTTTTTTTTTCCGTATATTTTTCTTCATACTGTCGGATCTATATCCATATATTTGCTTATATATATATATATATATATATATATATATATATATATATATATATATATATATATATATATATATATATATCTATATATATATATATATATATATATATATATATATATATATAAATATTGTTTTTTTCCTATCCTTTTTTACCTTGGATAAAGTTTAATTCATAACATACACACGATAAGGAATTAACAACAATAACTAATAATAAAATATTATAACAAAGTCATAAGTTTTATGACGGATAGAAGATTCGTTCTTACCGTAGATTTTAAGAAGAAGAAGAAGAAGAAGAAGAAGAACAACAACAACAACAACAATAATAATAATAATAATAATAATAATAATAATAATAATAATAATAATATAAAATGTATAATAATAGACTGTAATAAAATTGATGCGACAAAATTTGTTCTTACCGTAGATCTACCTCTCTGTAAATATTGAATAAATCCGGTTAGAAGCACACCCTTGTCTTACTCAATTAATTTTTTATCCGTATGCAGTTTTTTTCACTCAGTATAAATTCTAGATGATTCTATCTTTTCTAAATAAATAAAGCTTTCCTATCAGTTCAAATAGATCTTTGTGTTGAACCTGATCAAATGCTTTTGCATAGTCTATGAAACATACGGATACTCCCTTCCGTTCTAATATAAGTTAAATGACTGTTGTAGTTACATTTTATCCAGAAGAATTGTGGAAATATATATATATTTTTTCTGCAAAAATTAATTACACTTTCATGTGACTAATGGTATGCAATTCTGTTTTGAATGCTCTTTGCTTATTATAAAAGAACACTGTTTCCTAAAAGGATTTTCTTTATGTTGTTCTTTGTTAATATATATTTAAATTATTTATTATGAAACACAATGGTTTGTTGAACTTGTTTGTTGTGCCAAACATCTAGGATCGACTATTACGCAAGACATATAAGCCAATGATTTCTTGTCTTTTTCTATGCACCGAGCGGTGTAATACTTAACACGCTTCTCTCGCCAGATCAATTACGACTGAGTAGTGACTGTGACTGCTATCAACAGTGTGTCATCTGCATATCTGATATTCTTAAGATTGTGGCGGTCAATAATGAATAATAATAATAATCATCCAGTTTTCATGCTCTGTCGGCTGGGGCTTTAGAACGCGCTGACTGCACCTCTGCCAAGGGGCAAAACCCCTCTCCATAATGAGGCGTCCTAGGTATGACGATAAACTATATCCAGCATTAAGGCCTCTGATCAGGAGGTTTTGACGAATCTTAATTGCTGCTGTTCCCAGGTCCACATTGACCTAGGGTGGTAGCACCTGTTAGGGTCCAAACTATGGGTAAATAAGTAACGAAGTGATGAAAGTGTAAAAATAGGTTTTAAACCAGCAATAATTTTTTTGTAAAAAAATACCAGCAGTAAAAGTTTGAAAAAAATATTATCAGCAATAAAAAATCTTGTTGGTACTAAATAACCTATTGAGGTTAATATGCCGTAAAACAAAACAAACCAAACCAAACCAGTCAATTTTCCTTGATCAGAGGAGCTTGGTCATTAAGAATTATGAGGTATCCCCATACACTGTTCTATCATCAGTACACATATTCACAAATGACCTGTGTATACTATTAGGTAGATCATTTATTTGCTCCCTGTATAAATTTAGCGGTAAATCAACTCCTTATGAGTCAGTTAATACCAAAATTCAATTTTCTTGGGAGCATTAGTAATTTCTTTGACAAATGTATTGCTGATCTTTTTTTTTTTTTTTGTTTCAAAAATATATTGCTGGTAATTTTATTATGAACATGTATTGGTGGTATTTTTACTATAATTTTTTTATACTTATTTTGACTCCTCTTTAGGGATTGACTATTTGTTCATAGTTGGAAACGATCGACTTGCAATAGACTTGCGTTTCGTCTGTAGGAAAGGGACTGTAGGGTTGATTATATACGGCAATATATTTTATCATATATGGTAATCCATCATCATGACTGCTGCTAACCTCCAGGTAACGACCCCTTGCGCTTTCCAGGACTAACGTTGCAAGATCATATTGAATCAATTGCTAGGTTTGCTGCTAGGAAAGATGGATCTCTGTGTCGTACTAGACAATTTTTCACCCCACAATCTATCTTACTGATGTGTATGGCTACCATTTGTTCATACTTAGAATATTGCGGCCACATATGGTCTGGTGCCCCTGCTATATATTTAGTGATCCTTGATAAAACCCAAAGAAGATTCTGCAATGTTATTGGTCTTGATCTACCATCTCTGCTTCAGTTACTTTCCTACCGTCGTAATTGCCGTCTCACCGTATTGCTTTCCTTAGGGGTGAAATGATTTAAAAAAAAATTAGCATTAAAAACTCGGCATAATAAAAAAAAATTCGGAAAAACTTTGATTCAGTTATTAAAAAATTGATTGAATATATCCATATATACGTGAATGAAAATAAAAAATGTATCTCTTGTTTCAGTGTAATGCATAAAAGGTGAATCCTCAAATCATTAAGACGAGTCATAAATAATGATCGTTGCTGTTTGCAATTCTTTTTTCTTTTTCAAAAATGTACTGCTGGTAATAATTTTTACAAAAGTCTGTTGCTGGTATTAAAACCTATTTTACACTTTCATAGCTGGGACCCTAACAGGTCTACCAGCCCCGATCAAGGTGGACCTGGGAACACCAGCAATTAAGAGGAGGTTCCACGCTCCTCAGAACCTCCTGATCAGAGGCCTTGTTGTCAGATGTAGTTTATCGTCTTACCCAGGGAACGGATGTAGTTTATCGTCTTACCCAGGGCGCGGATGTAGTTTATCGTCTTACCCAGGGCGCGGATGTAGTTTATCGTCTTACCCAGGGCACGGATGTAGTTTATCGTCATACTCAGGAAGGCCGTCATTTTTATTCTTCAAACAAGTAAGTACGATTACATATTATCCAATTTATATATATATTTTATATATTATTTATTATTATATATTTATTATTATTTATAAATTAAGTCATAACGTGTTGCAATTTATCAGGCAATAGGACTGGTTGACTTTTTTACTTATTTAAAAAAATTGATATTGCACTCGGTGTGAAAGTTGGGGTTTGATGAGATAAGTACTGCTAGCAAAAATTAGATTCATAGCTTTTACCAATTTTTGAGTATTGAGTTTTATAAATATCGTCTAAACCAATGTACAGATATAACTAATTTAACTAATTTCCGCAGCTATTTGCTTACAAAATGACTCCAAGTTTTTACTATTTCAAGAAAAAATCGAAATAAAGTTTATAACTTTTGTATTAGATATATTGAAAGGAAAACTTATTTAAACTGGAACTATAATTATGAATCACCACAAGCAAAATATACAATTTCCTTTTATTTTTAATTAACCCTTTACAAGGCCCGGGGGCCACTTGAGGTAGAAGGTTACGTTTGGAGGCCATTTGTGTGTATATGAGTGGAAGACAACGGTTTACCCCAGCCTTGAATAAGTTAAGATTGTAGTGATCGCGGAAACATCTTGTTGGGAGTTGGTTCCACATGGCAGTGGTTTGCGGGAACTTACTTTTTACCGATAGAATACAGAGGGAATGTGGGTGGGGTTGCTACTATGTAAATGGCCTGGTGTGTCCTTGCTGTGAAGGTATGACTCGACGGGACAAGGGAATGTAGTTCGTCCGAGCAATTTCCATGGAAGTAGCAGTAAAGCAGAGAGCGGCTTGCTATATCCCGACTGTGAGAGAGAGGTTGAAGGGTGGAGAATAATTAGTCACCCAGAAGGGCTCGAAGACGCTTTTGAACTCTATCCTTCCCACGTATGGCAGCGGTATTCCATTTTAGGCCTCATCTGACACTTGTAAACAGATAGCAGGAAGGGTCAAGTACTTACTGGAGCGATACAGGAAACAGATATTTACTTGCATCCTTAGCAATGGATCGGATATCTGAGTTCCACTTGAGGTCAAGTGTGAGTATGAGACCCAACAGTCTTTCGAGGTACAGTGCTTCCCCGGGAGGATCTTTGTTCATCAAGATTTATGGTAAATCGTGGTCATATCCGTGGTGATGGAATTAAACTAGCTTGGTCTTCGAGGCATTGGATGTAACCAACTAGTTTTTAACTCACTGAGTAGTTTGTGCAAGATCGGAAGAAAGTTGAGTCGCCAATCTCTGACCATCGAAATTTTTAAATATGCGTCCGTATATAGTCGTATAATCGACATAGAAGATTTACAAATGATCTGAGTATATTCTTAGGCAGACCGTTTATATAGATAAAAAAGAAGGTTGGTCCGTGAAGTGACCCCTGAGGAACGCCTGCGTTGACCCCTAGGGCTCCGGGGGACTGTCCATTGATAATTATCTTCAGGAACCAATCTGTTAGGAAAGATTTCATGATTGAGAAGACACTTCCAGTGAATCCATAACTGGAGATCTTGTGTATTAAGCCTTTTTGCCACACCTTGGCCTTTGATATATCTCGTGCTATGGTCTTCCAGGTGTGTTTATCGTCAGGACCCTCACTGATTCTGTGATTGATGATTAGACGTTGGCAGTGGATCGGGCCGACCGAAATCCATACTGTTCGTCGAGTTTTTTTTCTAAGTGCTCGACAACCCTCTTATCGATTATGGCCTCAAAGAGCTTGTTGATGATACTGTGGAGACTGATGAGTCTGTACTGAGAGGGGGAAAATCGCAGGATCGCCTTCTTGAAAATTCGGTATACGCTTGACACATTTCACGAGTTTGGGAATGATTTCTCCTTTAAGCAACGCTTGAATAACTTTGCTATGATTGGGGATAATTCTGGGTTGTTCTTATGAATAACCCTCGGTATTTTGCCTGAACCTGTGCTTTTCTTATGGTTAAAGCCTTTGACAAGTCTAGAGACCTCGCGTCCTGTTACGGTGATATTACTGAGATTGAGCTCAGTGAGACGTGATAACTTGGGGAAGGGATGGTCTTTGTCATCTGACAGTGAGTTAGAGACAAAAATGGAGGCGAAAAGGTCCACTTTATCGGTCGAGGAAGATATAATCCCGGGGCGATTTATAATTATGGGCACAGCCGTTTTATCTCTGTTCATGAATTGGTTGGTAATTTTGAGAATTCACGGGATTCATATTTGTTTCTTTTCAACCTTGATCTGGACCGTTCGCGCTTCGCTGCACTTGGCGTTTTCTAGGAATTTTTTGCAGCTACTGCGGACAGTTCTGTATGCAGTGCGGGCTGAAAAGCTTCGCTCCGTGCGATAGATATTGAAATAGTGGTTTCGATGAGTTATGGCTGCAGCGCATTCAGGGATTTTGGTGGGTGGGGGTATAATACTCTTCATTCTAGAAAGGACCCAATCAGTGACAAGGGCTGCTGTTTTGGAGGCAGTATGCTTGAACAAGGTTGGATGTAGGGTCAAAAGCTGTTCCAGTCTGCTTTCGCGTAGCGGAAAATCATTCTATGGAATGGTATATCAGGGGATGCCATAGGTTTGGCATCGATCAAGTGATTAGTGAATGGTTTGATATGCGTAGTGGAGGTAAATCTTTTGATAGGACAGGAGGTTAAGAAGAGGTCGAGGAGGTTCGCTTGATGTCTCGTCATGTCTGGGACCCAGGTAGCTTCTCCGAGGATCTGGGTTAGTTCATAGGCAATAGAGAAGTCTCTGCAATATCTATCTTCAACATCGGTTTTGTTGGAGTGGACTAGCCACTCCTTATGGTAGATGTTGAAGTCAGTGCAGATATGAAAGCTGGACGAGGGGAATTGAGTGAGGATCTTGTCAATCTTCTCGGGTATTCAGTCGAAGATTACAGTCCCTTCGTACTGAGGACGGTAGAGAGCAAAGACGAATGCGGCACTATGGATAAGTGCCAAGCGAAAGCACATATACGGATGGCAGGGTTCCCCGTTTTTTGCGTCCCTGCCGCAGGAAAATGTAAATTCCGATGTTTGGTTTGGTTTGGTTTGGTTGGTTTTACGGCAATTTTTCAATGGGTTATTTAATGCCGACAAGATTTTTCTTGCTTGTAATATTTTTCCAAAAATGTATTGCTGGTAATATTTTTTCCTTCAAAAATGTATTGCCGGTAATTTGTTTTTCTTCAAAAATGTATTGCTGGTAATAATTATTTACAAAAACGTATTGGTGGTAATATTTTTCCTTCAAAAATGTATTGCTGATAATATTTTTTCTCAAAATGTATTGCTAGTAATAATGTGTTGCTGGCAATAATTTTTCCTCAAAATATTTATTGCTGGTATTAAAAACTATTTTTAAATGTTCATACTGTTTTGACTTCATTTGGAGGGTTAACTATTTGCCCATAGTTGGGACCCTAACAGGTGCTACCACCCCGGGTCATGGTTGATCTGAGAACACCAGCAATTAGGAGGTGGTTCTATGCACCCCAAGAAATTCTGATCAGAGGCCTTGCTGTTAGATGCAGTTTATCATCATACCCAGGACGCGGATGTAGTTTATTGTCATGCCCAGGACGGGCAAGCTTCGAGTTTTTGGCCGTGAAGATTTAGGTATTCATGTTTGGCTACGAGGGGTAAGTAGCCCAGAATGGAGAAGTCTCCTAGTGAACATGAGGGGTTGATACCGGTTACAGAAAGTAGAAGGAGGTCGGGTTTAGATTGGATAAGATGTTGTTCCACATCTGGAAAGTTGGAACACGCGTGCATTGGTTGGTGGAAGAGAGAGAGAGAGAGAGAGAAAGACTAGCAGGAGTTGCATGTATAGATAACGTGGAGAGAGTAGCAGTACTCTTCATCATGACACCGAAATTACTACTGCTCTGTCCAAAAAACATTCACACAATGGCAGTACAGTAACTCCGATATTATACATCTACTGATGGGATAACCTCCTCAAGAGTTACTCGAAGGTTCGATTCTTGACTATCAGGCGGATGACGCCAAATCCTAAAAAACGTCTACCTCCAGCACCCTTAATGAAGGGGGGATCAAACCAAAAATTCGTGATGCTCCGTGTGGACTTGTCTCGTCTACCCAGAAATCAACTCCTTCTTGGGCCAAAAACATCGTACCGGTCAGAGAAATAAACGCACCGAAGTAAGGTGGCTCATGTACTTGAGAACTAATGAGAGAATGCGGTAACAGGGTTTCTCGGGATGCATGTGCATCCCCTACCACCATTTGGATTAGTATAGCATGTGATTACAAGGGTGGAGGCTAGCAAAGACCAAGTTATCTATTAGAGAGTAAGAGAAAAGGAAAGATTCAGGGTTACAAAGGAATAGCTTTATGGATCGGAAGGAGGAATTATGGAGAGTGTGTGTGAGAACAGCTCTAAAGATTTAAAGTTTGAACTTAGTATATGTCCCAGTATCCACTTTTTTGGATAGTGGATAGACTCCATCGTCGGTTAAAATGAACTTGAGGGTAATTTATGCAGATGTTAGCCTGCGTATATATATATATATATATATATATATATATATATATATATATATATATATATATATGTTTGTGTGTGTGTGTGTGTGTGTGTATGCATGTATGTATATGCGTGTGGGGGGAGGCACGGTGGAGTATTGAATAGGAATTGGAGAGCTGTGCTGAATTCCAGTGCTGACGTGCTAATACCCTTGTGAAAGTTATTAATCCTCTTCTTCTGCCTCCAGCTATGGGTAAATAGCAGGACAGACTAGGTTCTATAGCCTCGGATGCCAACTGGTCTAGGAGAAGGACAACTCTGAATTCAAAACTTGCGGTGGGTCGTTTGGGGACCTTGTGACATGTAGTGCACCAGGTCTCTGTAATTGGCTCTTCAAAAAGTGTAGTTGGTTCTGCACAAAACCTTCCCCACTATAATCACATCATATCTGCTGGTGTCTGGGCTGTCGGTTCCTAGGAACTGAGCTGCTTAACCCTCATCCCACGAATACCACGGGAAATATATATATATATATATATATATATATATATATATATATATATATATATATGCCAAATATTAACAAACTTTGAAGCAAATAATTTACTTAAATATACAAAGGTATGGGGTAAAAAAGAAAGAGAAAAAGAAAACAAAAAATAACAAGTGAACATTTAAAAAAAAAAAAAAAAAATAGTTCCAATTTCCAGCATACTTTCAAAACAGGCGAAGAAGACTTTTGCTGGTGGGTCCATTTCAACAAATGTATAGGCAACATTCAGTTATGGTCGCCAAGGTTTTGAAAGGGGAGAGACGAAACTTAAATCCCTCAGGCCTATCTCATCTAAAATGACCAACGTGACAGTATCTTTTTTTCTTTTTTGGCAGAATCGAATCGTATTTTGTCAGTTACCAATTCCAGAAAAAAATCCCGTTATAATCGATAAGTAAAAAAAATGTGTATAAAAAATTACAAAAAAGCTATTTAATGGTTAAGATTTTCTAGATCATTTGTTAGATCATAATTAATAAAAAGAAAAACAGATAAAAGTGTATATAACACGATAATACTGCTAGGCACAAATTGTAAGATAAAATGTTTTAAATTTGCATTTTTTATAAAAAATCACACTGAAATTATTGCAATGTATAATATAATATAGCTAAATTATTTAGTATAATTTCGCTTTGAAAGAAATAATGGTTTTATTTGGCAGCGCAATGAGTTAGTAACAATATTTGTTCCTTGTTTCTTGTCCATATATAATTTGTAAAGCTTCAGTAAATTATAAATTCTATAAGTCTTTCCACTGATAACAGGAATGAAATTCCAACGATTTTGAACCTAAACTTAATCTTCAAACTCGATTCCTCTAAAAACAGTAAGGATTTGGAAAAAAAATATTTCGTGTCGTTATTTATCAATTGAAACTTTCAAATCGACCTGTCCTATTTAATCAACTTTTTAAAAAAAATAAACTTCCGTAGATTTTGATATGAAATTATTTTCTGATTTTTTGTTAGAGAAGATTACCCTCCTTCAAAAGATTTTGTACTGATCAATCAAATTTCATAATCGATTGATGCAAGGTTAAGTGAATATGGCGGTTGGGGTTGAACAGACCAACCGAGTTCCAAAATTTACTTTTCTTGTTTTATTCGTGTTTTATGCAGCCTTGCGTTATCGTTGCACGGAACACCATTTTTTCTATTCATGAGTGAAGGTCGTTTTTCAACCAGTTCTTTATGAACACGTTTCTTTATGAAGAATGGACGAAAGCGGACAACTGACGCCTCATATCCAGCTGCTTCGGTAAGATGGAGCTCTACAGTCAAGAAAGACAGTCCAGCTAAAGGGAGGAAAACTCTGATATTAAACCGCTGTTATCTTGCAGTCATATCTCACCAGGGAAAAGGCAATGGAAGTAAATGCAGACAGAAAACTCGGAGTTGATCTTCGAAGGCGGTTGGCTGTCAACTCTGGTAACTTTCTGGAAATTCCTGCAGCCAAGCCAGCACCAAATGTAATGCCCTGGAATTACTTTCGATCTTGTTGGTACGGCTGAGAGGTGGAGGGAAGGTAGACTGGGCAGCGCACGGCTTTCATATACCATTGCCCAGTCATGCGCCCTGGAGAGATTACTCCAGTCTCAACACAAAAGGTCTTAATTTTGAAGAAACCGTTATAATTACTAAAACGAGCATTACAAAAGCTGACATTACAAAAGTCACAATGAGTGTTCGTTGACATCATAAAAATTACCTAACTACTTTATTGTAAATAATTCCTAACTATTGTCAGAAGACACAGTTTCTTTATTAAAGACTCACGAATGTCTGGGCCGGACAATTAAACCATTGAAGTGAGGTACCTTAAAATTAAGTTGAATCATAAGTAAATTTCCGTCTTAGGGAACGAATTGTAATGACGAATGTATCGCCCGAGTTTTTAATCATATGTGGCAGTTAAGAATAACTTTCAAGAGCATTCACATATGACAATGTTTCGCACAAAAAGGCAGTGGGCTGACAGGTGTAAATCTCCACAATCGACGTAAAAAGCTGAGATCCATGGAAGAAATATAATATTGTACGCGTGGTGAAAGGATCATCTGGGTATTATTAATATAAAGTTCTTAAAACGCAATGAAACACAAACAGCTGCATATGTCAATAAAAAATTGTTGAAAACGATCTGCGATCGTTAATAGCAAAAAAGGATAACACAAGAAAACATTTTGGAACTCGGTTGGTCTGTTACACCCCGACCACCATATTAACCAGACAAAACGATATTATCGCCATATTCACCAGACAACCGATTATTACTGTCATATTCACTAGACAACCTCTTATTAACGCCATAATCATTAGATCCGTAGACAGCCGATTATTACTTGCATCACTGCAAAATGCTTTGATGGGAAAAACCTTATCGAATGAAAACCTGATTTTAATGTTTGTTGAGAGTTTTCCCTCTAAAACTTTTAGAATTTTACTTAAATGTTGCAGAAGAGCTCCTTGATAAATGGTAACAAGTCGTCGCAAACAATATATAATTGAACAAAAGATACTTGTATTTTAATTTTTGAAGAATAAATTTGATAAAGAAAAATGTAAATTATTTATGAATCAAATAGTTATGTAAATAATTTTTCTCTGCAAGCACTTTCCTTAAAAATTGTTTCAGGATTATTATGATTAAATTAGCATATCACAAGTTTCCGGCGTTTTTTATCGAAACCTTGCGCTTTGTTTTCAAAAGTGCGTGAGTGTGTCTACTGTTTGTTCTTTTATGGAAATGGAAATTATATATGACTCAACCATTTTATGTTAGTTTTTTTTTTCTGCAGACATTCTCCTTAAAAATGTGCTACATTACCCTAACCTTAAATATTAACCCAATCTCTACAATGATTTCTGAATGTGGAGAGTACAATTTTCAGAATGTAAAAACTTATTTAAATTTTAACTAAGCAGTTGAAATTTCCTATCTGAGTTTACTTTTCTTTGTTTTTACATTCTGTATCTTATTTCTTTGTTTAATATATTGTGAAAAAAAATTTTCATTTTATTTTTGCTATAAATTTTAAGCCTGAAATAAGAATTCGCGTTATGCTCGAGTGTGCATTATACGACGTCAAAATATGTTAATTATAATAGATTTACGGGAGTGAAATAATAATTGTGGTGATATTATCGTTCGTCTTTTGGATTGGCAAAAACAAAAACGATACAGATAACCAATCAACAAAAGTGCTCTTTGTTTGAGTGATTGTTTGTTTTTTACGGATTATCAACCTTTTGCGAGATGTTTAAATGCAGAAAATATTTTTAGGTTAGTATGAATTTTTGAGATAATAACGATTTAGTGATACAAATTTTACTAATTTAACGAACTCAACCGGAACTGGAATTCGGCTCTCCGATTAACAATTCCGAGCCATTATCCTATACGCCACCAGCACATCCAAGCTTAGATGGGAGACCGTTTGGGAATACCAGGCTTTGTAAAGCCTGTTATTCCCAAACGGTCACCCATCTAGGTACTGACCAAATTTGATGCTGCTTATCTTCGCTGAACATCATGGAACCGGTGTTTCAACGTGATGTGGCCGTAAGTAGAGCTGTTTGGAGATGCTGATAATGAATTCGCCAAACCCATTAAAGCCGACCCTTCAATTTGGGGTTACCGAGCATTGACTAATTATAATTAGACATCTATAATTAATACAGGGTTTTAAAATAACGGATGTATTGTAAACCTAGACTCAATTCCGGATTTCTTTTTTTTATAAACCTACAAGCCGAATTACCTACGCCTTGCTGCATGTCACACATTTTTTGCAAGAAAATGATGATTGATTTTAAATCATTGTTATAATTTGCGGAGAAAAATGATGCATTTCAACATTACTCAATCGTCTTGGCAATGTGATCTCTATCTTCTGGCTTTCTCCTTCTATATTTTGAATAGGGGTAATTTCCTTGTTCAAATTTCAATTTAATTTAAATCAAAGGGAGAAAAAATATCAGTGTATATGTATGTTGGGAATGCCCTCCCTTCTCAGGTCCCTCTTTAGATCAAAATGAAATATACATATCCAAGTACCTTAGGTGCCATTGCCTTGTTATTACATTTACTAACCGAATTACCTACACCTTGCTGCGTGTCACACATTTTTGTAAGAAAATGATAAATTGATTTTAAATTTGTAGAGAAAAATGATGCATTTCAATATTACTCAATGATCTTGCCGATGTGACCTCCGATGTGACCCTTTTCCTTCTATATTTTGGATAGGAGTCATTCCGGTACTGCTATAACGTGGGATCTACCTCAACATTACTTACCCCTCCCGTCACGTGACCATCAGGTCAGGTGTGATGAGGTCTAACATGGATATTTATATCTGTTTCACATTTTCTAAACACGTGAAACGGGAGGTAGACCTCACACTATAGTAGTACCGTCATTCCCTTTTTTTCAAATTTAAATTTAATTTAAATCAAAGGGAAAACATTCAGTGGAGGTTTTGTGCAAAACAGCTTCTTTTGATATGTATTTGATGCAATTCTTGATTGAATGAGCAGATTTCAACATTAACATAACAGTTGAATTGTCGCAACAATATTTATTATAAGGTACTACCCACTGATTGGTGATTTCATGCTCACCTTGACGTCCATATTGTCTCATTTTGATCTTGCCAATGTGACCTCCATCTTCTGGCTTTCTCCTTTTATATTTTAGATAGGAATCATTACTTTGCTCAAATCTAAATTTAATTTAAATCAAAGAAAAAAATCAATAAGCGGTTTGTGCCACCTGGGGACACCCTTTGATCAAGATGATGTTGCTGATTTGACCTCCATCTTCTGGCTTTTTCCTTCTATATTTTGGAAAGGAGTCATTTCCTTGTTCAAATATAAATTTAAATTAAATCAAAGAGAAAAATTATCTTTGAGGGGGTTGCTCCCCCCACCGTCCGATGAACCACTTTGATCAAAATGATCCTGACGATGTGACCTCCATCTTCTGGCTTTCTCTTTCTATATTTTGGATAGGAGTCATTTTCTGGTTTAAATTTAAATTTATCTCAAAGAGAAAACATTTTTAATGGGTAATTTGTGCCCCTACCGGCGACTCCCTTTGATCAAAATGATCTTGCTGATTTGACCTCCATCTTCTGACTTTCTCCTTTTATATTTCGGATAGGAAGTCATTTCCTTGTTCAAATTTAAATTTAGTTTAAATCAAAGGGAAAACATTTTCAGTGGAGGGTTTTGTGACGGGGACCCCCTTTGATCAAAATGAAATATACTTAACCGAGTAACCTGGGTAATGTAGTTTCAAAATATACATGGTTATGGGGGTCTATCTCGAAAAACACTTGATGAGTTCGATAACAAACAAACAGGCAGACATAAGCTACAACTATATATAGATAGACTTAATAGCTGATTGTTATTATAATGTTTGAATTAAATCCACGTTTTCCGTTGAGAATTAACGAGTGAAGGAAACCTTCATGGGACAGTGGATAAATTGTGATTTGATATCTCTTAAAGATTTCTGGTCACTTGCAATCCTAAACTTAGAAATTTTCAGAATTCAAAGGTCCAGCTAAATAAACTTTGGGATTTAGATTGTCTATCCTTTTGTTTGTTCTATTAAAACGATTGAAATATTTAGTATTTTAAAAAACATGAATTTTTGCTTAAAACTTAGGGTGCGGATTATACGCACTGTGCGCAATATACAGTGGGATATGCGGATAAAAATAAATGTATTTATTATTGTGATAATGGCGGCGATGCTGGTGAAGAGATTAGGGACGAGGAGTTTAAGGGTGTTAGTAAATATCAAATAGATGAAATACAAAAAAAAAAAGCACAACCTGGCACAAGGCTCCAAGATTGGAGCGACACTCCCAACATTAGTAATACTTCACTAGTGTTCTAACTCCACGTCGAGGTGTTATAAGTTTTAACTAAGCTTAAAGATACAAAACGAGTGAATTCACTATAGTTTAAATATTCTAACGAAACATGCTTGTTAACCATTACTTTACTCCGGCACCCAAAAGGACATATGACCTCACATGCGACAAGTATTAAAGAAGACGTCGTCAGCAATAAGTTTTTACACGTGTAAGGTGCATGGAAGATTTGTAAATCTGAAAGCAATTAGTTGAGGTGAAATGCATCGAATCCAGGAAAATCACGGTACATTCGCCTGTATTTCCTTCGCCCTCTCTCCCACCCACCCCCTCTCTCTCTCTCTCTCTCTCTCTATATATATATATATATATATATATATATATATATATATATCATGTATCAAAAATACTTGCGAAGTTTGGGGAAGGGTTCCTAACACAAAAACAAGGACAAAAGTCCATATAAACATATGTCCGCAAATCTTTCGCTTTCGACATATTAAATTTAAAGAAAGTTTACGCAGTGTTGCCATTTAGACTAGATTACATTTGTCATTCGTGCACATTTGTAGTTAGTCCGTCTTCCACGTTTAACGTGTGTAGTAGTGAATTAATTGAGAAGTGTTCTGTTTAACATTAGCAGGATATTCATATCGTGAGCAGGCAGATATGATTTTTACATACAGCCGTGCGAATGGTAATGGACCCGGGGCTGTACGGCTGTATCAGATTGCGTTTCCACATCGAAGGGAGCCGAGTCACCCAACCTTTGCTGCTGTTTATCGTCTAGACCTGCTAGAAGATGTACCCCTGTTATTACGAAGACGCATGTGGTTCATGCATGCTGGGGCTCCAGCATATTTTAGTCACGTTTGCAATTCACTGGCTGATATCTACCATGAAAGATGGATAGGGTAGGGGAGGTAGGGGAGGACTGATTCCACGGCCTGCATGTTCCCCTGACCTCAATCTTTGAATTTTTATCTGTGGGGTGGGGGAACCTAAAACAATTCGTTTATGTATCAAACATTACTAATGCAAAGACGCTTCATAAACGTGTCATGTATACCTACGAAACCATTCGACACCGTGTGTGAGTATTTGAAAGGGTCCACTAGTCAATGATCCGACAGGTGCAAGCATGTGTAAAAGCAAGCGGAAGACATTTTGAACATTTTTATGAGTTGCTATGTTAGCCTTTTGAACATATGTTTATACGGATATTTACCTTATTTTGGTGTCAGGAAACCGCACTCAAAGTTTGTAAAACTATTTTTGTTACACCATATATATATATATATATATATATATATGTCCAATGTTGGACGATTTCCATAAAGATGAAGAAGAGACTAGGCTACAGAGATGTAGTTCTACAGAAGGATGCTAAGGATATTATGGACCGAGCATGTGAGCAACGATGAGGTCTTGGATAGGTTGAAAACAAGGAGGAGGCTTATACTTATCATCAGGAAGAGGCAGCTGAAGGGACACATAATGAGAAAGGAGGGCCTGGAGAATCTGATACTCACGGGTCGAATATAGAGAAAAAGGGAAAACATCGTGTGACATACCTGGTGAGCATAAGCAAGCGAATGACAGAACGTCGTCTGGGGGGAGGTGGCAGAGGGAAGGAACTTGTTGAGAGCTGCAAGGGATAGAGGGAGGCGGAGAGCCATGATCGCCTACGTCCTGAAAGGACATGGCACATAAAAAGAAAGAATGATATCCTGCGATGATCATAGCCGACAAAGAGTTGGCAGCCATTATCTATGTATTTATCTATCTATATCGGCTCTGTTCTCCTTCTCCCTCTTCTGTCTTTATGTCAGCACCTATCTCTCTCTCTTTTACTCTCTCTCACTCTCTCTCTCTCTCTTTTACTCTCTCTCACTCTCTCTCTCTTTCTCTTTCTCGTGCGCTTATTTTCATAAGTTATTAGTTCACACTTTGTAAAAAGGTTCGTTTATATGTCATCCGACATCGTCGTGGAGCAGTGGTTAACTACTACTATTACTATTGTCGTAAGTCACTAGGTGGCTCATATTGTGGTCTTATACGAGACTAATTTATTAGGTTGGTGCAAAAATAATGACGTAATAATGTCGTTTTATGACGTTAAAAAATACGTCAAAAAACGACATTATTACGGCATTATTTTTGCACCAACCTAATAATTAAAGGCATAAAAAGCAAGAAAAATCTTGCCATAAAAGCAATGATTAGTTTTTTTTTCCCTTTTTTTTTTTTTAATTGAGTTTGAACGTCAATGTGTAACCCTTGCTTGTGACGATCTATTAGACTAAGTCAATCTTATTAAGAAAAAAACCTTACCATGGAGAAGTGTTCCCCAAGATATTTTCACAGACTGTTACAACTGTTTTTACGTTTCGAATAGAGATTTTGGAGTAAATATTTTGCAGAATTTTATACGAAGTTTAACTCAGAACCTTAAGAAAAAATTATTTTTGCTAAATATACAGTATTGACCTTATATTCTCTTTCCATACGTTCATATCGAATTTGATATTTGTTTTTCTCTTCTTCCTAAAAATAAGAAAAAAAAGGTAAAACATATTTAAGAAATTCTATCTGTTGTTTTCGCAAGGAGAGTCGGCTATTACTCTCCAATTTCTGACTAGTGTCTGCTTACTTATACACTCTGTCCAATAAACAGCAAAGGAGGGTTATTTTATCTGCTTCTAATCGTCTTCTTTTTATGCCTTTAAGTGTGTGTGTAATCATGGCCCTTCACAACTTCCTTTCTTTTGTTTCTGTAAGTAAATTTTGACCATATAACATCTCACTATGTCCTTGTCGTTGTTTAACCATCCATTCTCTTACACTCATCAGGTAAATTACTAGCTCCTTCTGTTTCCCTTATCGTAAATATCTCCTGTTAGTGTTAAATTTTCCACGCCCTATTTCCTCGTTCTGCGGACCAGGAATTGCCGCTAGCTCATTCTGATTTTAAATATCGTCTTTAAAACTTCTTATATGAAAAATGTAGAAGCATCTTAGCTCTCTAACCTTGGTTGGTAATCAGTCTGAAGGTTAAACTCGAGTGCAATCCACTTCTACCCCGTTGAGGGTGGTGTCTGAAACCCACCCGTAAGAGCATACTCGTTAAAAGATAATCGTTGCACAAGCTGAAAAATGATCGGATTCAGGGTCTAGGATCCAGGTTCGATCCTAAGGAAGACATAATTTTCTGACTTGTTTGGATAAAAGGAAAAATCTTCTAATCGGAGATTAAAATGAAGGGACCATTTTTGGACGAAACAAGAATGTTCATCGATACAGATCTTCCACTCATAGATTAATGATAGGGCGTCTTTGTTGCTTGGATAAAAAGGGAATTTTTGCCAATGCCCATGTCCAAAGTCCTCTACTCCTGGCATTGGTCACTAGTTGGCGAAATTGATATTTCTACAAGTACATTTTCTTTTAATATTCCATCACACCAATACTGCACTAGGCTAAGTTTAGCTTTAATATGACAGGAATCTGAGATTAGAATGATTAACTTTTCCTTAGAATTCCTTTGGAATAAATCTGGATCCTGAAGCCTGGATCCGGTCGGCTCTTCCTTTAGTAGATATGTTTTTTTTTTATATTATTTATTCGGTCGAGCTAGCTCAGACATTCATGAGTCTGACACACCAACCATCATGGTCCTGCATCAAGGTCGGGAGGTCATTGGGGTAGTATTCTGCTTTATAACAGTGCTGGTCAATGTAGATGGTTACTGGACGATCAACCCGCCTTGCTCCATGGCTATGTGTCCAGAGCAGTAAATCGCTCGCTAGTTCTTGTTTTGCGCGCCAAAGTGTTTTGCAAAACGCATTCTGTGTTCGCGTAAGATTGTAGAAATATTAAGGATGTGTTCATATAGCTAAGATTTAATTGGATGTTGTCTCCAATAGATGTTAAGTATAGGTTTCACTATCCTAGTGGAGGTTCTATCAAGCTTAGATTCTAGGATTTTAGTTAAATTCCACGCAGTGACACTATGCATTAACACCGCCTCTACAATGTCTCGAAAGAATATCCGCTTGAGGTTATTTGGTAGATGAGATTTACAGATTATATCAGTTTTATTCAAGGAAGCTCAGGCTTTAACTATGCAAATTTTCACATCCTTTTCAGTAGAATTTTGTCATTTCCTAGGTATGTAAAAGATTCGACTGATTATATGATTCACCGGAAACAGTTTGTATTGAGCCTTGCTGGTCTAACCAGCATTTTGTAGATGATGTAGGAGAACTGTGGCATTGGTAATTGTGTCTGCAGTGAAAACTAGGTTCTCTGCATAGTTAATATCGGTGAACTTTTTTGCATGTTATTTAATTGAGAGTCTTGGTGCTGAATTAAACATGATGATGTTTGTCGATGGGGGAGTGGATCCACTTTGGTTCTGAATTCAGTTTGGTTTCGAATCAGTGCTAGAGAGCCAGTTCTGCCTTGCTATTTTACATAGAGTTGGGGGGAGAGAAGAATTAATGGACTATTGTATTTCCAGGAGATATTAATGTGAAGTGAATGCAAAGTGTTTCTTGTGGAATTCGAAATCGGATCAACAATTCTATTTTCAGTTGTGTGTGGAGATAAGCCAGCTGAAACAGTCTCCGATTGGTGTTATTATCTACCAATATCTGATTTCCAATGTTACTTTCTTATCTCATCTTCATATTTTAAATATCAACCCCCTCTCGGCACTGGGCCTTGATGCACCTCCATGAATTTATCTCACGAGAGCACGATCCAGAATTAGACAGGAAATAGAAAATGAACAGCGTGGCTTTGCTAAGAACTGTAATATTCATGATCCGAATAATATCAGAGAGAGAAAGCGGAGTAGAGAGAGGAGGAGAGAGGGGGAGAAAGGAGAGAGGGGAAGAGAGAGAGGGAGATAGGGGGAGAGAGAGGGAGGGAGGGAGAGAGAGGGTGAGAGAGAGGGAAGAGGGAGAGGAGATAGATATGGGGAGAGTGAGGCTAGAGAGAGGGGAAAAGGGAGAGAGAGGGAGAGAAAGGGGAGAGGCGAGAAAGATGGGAGAGAGGAGGAGAGAGAGGGGAGAGATGGGAGAGAAAGAGGGAGAGAGAGGGGGAGAAAGAGGAGGAGAGAGAGGAGGAGAGAGAAGATAGAGAGGGGAGAAAGGGGGAGAAAGAGGGGAGAGAGACGAGGGAAAAGAGGGGAGAGAGAGGGTTAGAGAGAGAGGGAAGAGGGAGAGAGAGGGAGATAAGGGAGAGAGAGGGGAGAGGGGGAGGTAGAGAGAGGGAAGAGGGAGAGGAGGGAGATAGATATGGGGAGAGAGAGGATAGAGAGGGGAGAGAGAGGGTAGAGAGAGGAAAGAGAGGGGAGAGAGGGGGTAGAGAGAGGGGAGAGAGAGAAGAGAGAGGGGATAGAGAGAGGGAGAGAGAGGGGGAGATAGAGGAGAGAGAAGGAAGAGGGAGAGAGAGGGAGAGAGAGAGGGAGAGACGGGGAGAGAGAGAGAGTAGAGCAATACAAATTCAGAAAGAACGGTACAAGGTTCTATTTGAACTGCTGGGAAACTAGAGCTACTATTTTTTTCATTTCAGTCTAAGCAAGGCAATAAAGCTACTAAGACACAATAGGTTACTGAGTGTGAAAAGAAAAAAATTATTGATGGGCTAGGACAATCATCGTCATCATCATTTGTCAACCTTAGTCGGGATCATCGTGCCAATGAGAACTATCCTTTCCTTAGTATATTGAATTTCGATTTACTTTTTCTATAAAACACAGTTTGTTCTACTATTTACTCATAGCTAAGGGGGGGATGAAGTTTCATTGTACCTTATTAGCATGTAAGTGAATGCATTGGAGCTGAATGGAATTCAAACTCGGCTCTCGGAATCCTAAGTCAAGCCGCTATCCATTGCTCCACCCTGCCAGAACAAACAAAAAAAAAACAAAAAAAAAAAAAAGGAAGAAAAGAAATGAGTATTAAGAAGACAGAAGATAACTATTGATACTGCATTTAAATTTGAGAAGATCAAAAATGACTGGAAAGCAATAGGCTGGAATAAAGTTCCACAAGGGATAAGTGCGAGAAAAGAAACTGTTAGCATAAAACTTATAGTTATATCTAGCCAATTCAACTGCGAAAAGATTAGACCTTGCTGCTAATCTACTACTGCGCTTAAATTCATAAAGTCTTGGTACTGAAGAGGAAGGTTCATCAGAACGATTACCATGAAAGTATTTATAGAAAAATCACAAGGAAACTCCATTTTGGTAGTGGGGAAGTGGCTGAAGAAAAGATGAAAGGTCAGGACTGATGGCATTGTAGATTATTCTTTGGATTTTACTAATGATCTCTGTTATGGGGTCCACCCCTTTTTTATAAGTGGACTCTACCAAGTGTACCTGGACTGCTGCTGTCAAATACCCAGAGTTACATTCAGTGTGTGCAGTCGTGGTCAGCAGTCGGATAGTGAGAGAATATACGAACGGAGATAGTGTGAGGTAACCTCTTGTAGAAGTCAGTTACAAGCACTTAGACTCTAAGGAAGTCCTATTTCGAGACTATATATATCTATCTGTATTTGCTACTAACCACGTTCCTGGACTTACTAACAGTATTACTCTTTATATGATTGTGTAAATACATTTTATTTCTTATATTTAATTATTGCGTTTGTCATTCCTTGGAGACCGAATTCATCTCGGAATCCACAACGATCTCTAAATATATAGCAGGAGCAACAGACCATATGTGGTAACAATATTCAAAGCATTGGCAAATAGCTGACTTGTAAATATACAAAATAGATTCTGGAGAGAAAAATTGTCTAGCACGAGACAATGAACCGGCTTTCTTAATAACAATAGATTCAATATAATCATTCGACTTCATTAGTCCGAGAAGACGCCATTAGTTACTTCCCTGCATGTTATCATCGGCCATGTTGATGGAAGGTTCTATTAGATGATTCGTTTTGGAGGTGTTAAAATTAACAATTTATTTCTTTTCTTTGTTACCAACAGAATTTAGGTCATTTTTTAGATCAGCTGCCAATTTTACTTTATCAGCCATATCAAACTTCCTAGTAGACAAGAGTAAATAATTCTGAAAGAACTAGAAACCCTACCGGGATTTAAAACTGGCGGTCATAATCTTAACAAAAGATACGCAGATGACACAGCATTGATAGCAGACACGGAGAAGAAATGACAAAACCTCCTACATAAAGTATCGAAGGATAGCGAGAAAAAGGGACTAAGCATAAACTATAAGAAGTCAGAATGCATAGTCATCAGTAAAAGGATGAGCCCGAAATGCGATTTGCAGGTCGGGGTCACTAAAATAAAGCAGGTGCGGAGGTTTAAACATCTGGGAAGCGTTTTGACGGAGGACGTTAAGTGCGATACTGAGATCCGTAGACGTATTGGAATGGCCAATGACGCATTCCAAAAGCTGGGCAGACTTTTGCGAGACAGGAGGATTTCTTTGGCAACAAAGAAAAGAGTATTGAGCTGTGACGGGACATATGTCCTCCTTTACGACAACGAATGTTGGACGGCATCCTCAAAGATGAAGAAGAGACTCGAAGCGACGGAGATGCGGTTCTGCAGAAGGATGCTGAGGATATCATGAACCGAGCAACGATGAGGTTTTAGAGAAGTTTCAAACAAGGAGTGGGGTTTATACTTAAAATCAGGAAGAGGCAGCTGATGTTTCTGGTACACATAATGAGAAAGAAGGGCCTGGAGAATCTGATACTCACAGGTCGAATAGAAGGAAAGTGAGACAAGGGAAAGCAACGCGTGACATACCTAGTTGGCTTAAGCAGGTGTATGACAGAACGTTATCTGGGAGAGGTGGCAGAGCGACGAGGGATAGGGGGAAGTGGAGAGCCATGATCGCCTACGTTCTGAAAGGACACGGCACATAAAAAGAAGAAAGAAATAGATTGAAAAGATGTTAGAATTATCCAGAATTTATACTGGGAGCAAACCGTCTGCATAGGGATAGAAAATAAAGAAAGAAAAATAGAAAGGTGCGTAAGACAAGGATGGGTCTTCTCGCCAGATTTATTCAACCTTTACTGCGTTGTCCTCCTAAGGGAAGTGGAGACCCTACCAGGATTTATTTTCGGCGGCATAATATTAACAATAAAAGATACGCAGATCGCATCCGTATTGATGGCCGAAGACATGAAACTACAGAACCTCCTAGACAGGGTGGTAGAAGAAAGCGAGATAAAAGGACTATCAACAGCAAGAAGACAGAAAGTATGGTCATCAGCGAGAGAAACAGTTCGGGAAGCGAGATGTCAACATCAAGTAGGTACAGAAGTTCAAATATTTGGGAAGTGTTTTAATAAAGGATGGAGAATGCGAGACTGAGAACTGAACCCGCATTGCACTAGCGAAATTGGCATTGTGAAACCTAAGTAAGGTGCTGAGAAACGGAAAAAAATCGAAAGAAACAAAGAAAAAAGTATTGGAGTGCCATTTAGTATCCATCAACTTACATGGAAGTCAATGTTGGACAATTTCCCCAAGAATGAGGAAAACGCTGGTAACCGCAGAAATCTGGTTCTACAGAAGGATACTGAGAATTCCATGGACGTGGCGAGAAGGCAACGAGGATGTCTTAAAGAAATAACGACAGGAAGAATACAGCTTAAATTTCTTGGACACATCAGGAGTGAGGTCTTTGGAAACTCACGTTGAGGGCAAGTGTGATATAGAAAGGCAGAGGAGACACTTACCTAAATAGCTTGTTCGAATGGATAGAGGAACGGGTGGAGCCAGACATGATCGCCTATGTCCTGAAGGGAGACTTCATGTAGAAGAAGAAAAAGAAGAAGAATGCACAATCTGTCAGCCTCTAGGGGACATGCCCAACTGATTAAGCGGGATTTTTACTGTAGCCCATTTCAATTCATCGAAACAAAACCTATGCCTGTTAACACCTCTAATCAATTAAGATGAAAGCCATATTTGGTGAAACAACTGGTTATTCAATAATATCACCAATGTTGTTGTTGTTATTATTTTTATTTTTATTTCCTTTGATTTCTGGCGTTTACACATTTCTTTCCGGGTCCCGCCCAGAGACCTAAGGTAAGAAATGGCATGATGACACTTTCCACTGACAAAAAAAAAAAAAAATTACATAGATAAAGTCCTTCGTAAAGTATGGGCTGTACTTGTCAGAACAAGTTTTTATATCTCTTTGAGGCATGGACTTCCAAGAGTCCCTTCGATTAGTCTACTGGAATCTTTTTCAACCATTCCTAGGGCTCCAACTACAACAGGGATTGTTGATGTTCCCATATGCCACATTTTCGAGATTTCTATTTCAAGGTCCTTGTATTTTGACAGCTTTTTGAATATCTTCAAAGATACATTGCAGTCTGCAGGGACTGCCATATCAATAAGGAGGTACTTTTTTGTTTGTGGCCTTTAATAACAATATCTGGGCGGTTGGCTTTGATTGTTCTGTCAGTGTGTATTGTGTAGTCCCATAGAATTGTAACAGGTCTTATCTCCGTAACCGGATCTGGGTGGTGTTCATACCAGTTTCTTTCAGTTTCCTTCCTGTAGAAGTTGCAGATTTTCCAGTGCAGATATTGGCCCATTCTGTCATGCCGGGTTTTTATATTCAGTGGATGCCAATATCGTGCAACCTGTGATATCATCTTGCCATTTATTTTACCCAATTTCCCTATAAGAAAAGGGATAATCGTAGTTTATAGTTTCCACATTTTTGTTACTTCGATTTTCAGGTCCTTTTAACTTGAGTTTTTGGGATATATTTTTAATAAACAGTGGAATCCTGTGGACAAGTCATATCAATTAGTCGCAGGTTTATTTATTATTATTATTATTAATAATAATAATAATAATAATAATAATAATAATAATAATAATAATAATAAAGTTGACTAACTGATATAACTTGTCCACAGGATCCCAATTTCAAAAATTGTCAAATTATATATACCTGCAATCGAATTAACGCGGATAATGCAACGTTTTATCAACGAAAATAAACCGGCGTTACTCATATATCTTATAATTTTTCTTTGGAGAACATCGAGGAAGCAAGATTCAAAGAATTCTATTCTAGTACAGACATTGAAGTGATGTGTAAGCTAAAGAAAACGCATGCCCCTCTTAAAACAGGATTCGACATTTAAAAATACAGCCATCTTCACTCTTCCCACAGGATGAACTGTCTTGAACAGGAATCGATGGGTCAGTGGAATTTTAGTCTATAATTTGTTCAGTGCCGAATACAAGGGGAGGTCTTAATAATCGGGCTTTAATAAAAGTTGGCATCAGAAAATCATTTAAAAAGTGCGGAATTTATAAATATGATTAATAAACTCGTTTGGGAAGGTCAGAATATTTCCTTCCAATTAATAACCGTTTTATTGTTAAACTAGCTAGATGCAAACGTCACTTCTCTTCAAACAAATTATTTGCTCGCACTTCTCACCTGTGGGAACTCTATATAATCTTCAACAATTTGAGCACCTCGAGGTGGTGTAATGGTTAGAACAATTACGACTGAGTAGTGAGTTCGATCCTCACTGGGTGCCCCACATTTTCGGCCTTGTGCCACATCTGAGCTATGCTTGGAAAACCACTATAATCTTCAACAATTTAAATGCAACGTCTATCGCTGTCATGTCTCTTCCTGAACCCACTTCCGTTATTGTCCTCTCCTCACTTTTCTTCACTAAAGTATTCTCATCCGCTTTTACTCCCTGTACCCCCCCCCCCTTGCGTCCGTATGGCTTTATCACCTTGCTTGGGGTGAAATGATAAAAATAAATAAATAATCGTTCCCAACCGTATATTAGGCAACTAAGAGTTATGCCGTTAAAGATATAATGTTTTCTATAAGCTGTCTAAGTTGCCGTGCTGACGAGTCTTGTACGTCCCATGATCTCAAGAGCGCTTACTTATGACAGGAGTTTACCCAAGTCGGCAAGGTCAAGGATAAGTGTCCAGACCAAGAACGATCCAGTCTATAAGAACAGGCGGTAGAAGCTCAGTGGTTGTGAAGGGGGATATCTCTTCTATTTTATTCTTTATTGTATAAAATATGGGAAACTAGGTTCATCAAGTTAGGCTGAAGGCTATGGGTCCAGCTTTATAAGACAGGAGAAGACAATACCAAATGTGTTCAAGAAAAGCACAGACAGGATTAAAAAATACAATGTTCTTCACTCTTCAAGCAACATGAGGCTTACGGCCATATCACATTGAAACATTGGTTTTCGTACGATCCCCGAAGTTAAGCAACGTCAAGCCTGGTCAATACCCAGATGGGTGACCGCTTGGGAATACCAGGTACTGTCAGCTAGGATGTGCGGGTCGTTTAATGGGGATAATGGCTCGGAATTGGAAATCGGAGAGTAGAGTTCCCATTCTAGTCAGGTTTGATATATTTACTTATGTGTAAATACATTTGTCAAATGTATGAATCCACCTCTTCTCCCCCAACTATGTGTTAATTAGTAGGTCTTGTATGAATAAATTATTATTACCCCCCCATGTAAAATAATTTCTGGCTTTAAATAACCTGCAATGGGTTGATAAGACATAAAAACAACACAATCCAGCCAAGCAAAATCTTGAACAGTAATTGATGGTTATATATTTGATCAACGGCATTTTAGTTTTAAATTGATATTCAAGTGGCTAATACAAGAGGAGGTCTTAATATTCTGCAGATATTTTTTTTTAACTTGAGGGTCTTAATAAAATGTGGGTTCGGATAATCATTTAAAGAGTTAAATATGTGAAATTAATAAAGGGCTTGGTGGTGGGATCGGAAGTTTTCCTCAAAAACATAAACGTTTTCCCTATCATCTATTAGCAACGTTAGTATATTTGTACCATTAAAGTTAGAACGTTTTCAATGGGCTGATTACCTTGCCGCCGTGAAGAGGCATTTCGCGTCCCCGTGGTTTCGAGAGCACCAACTTGTGACAAGAACACCCATAGCGGTAAGGTCGAGGATGAGGACAATCTTCAAGCACGGCGGTCGAAGCTCGACAATTGTGAAGGAAGATGAAATCAGCAGCGGCGTCATCGACTCTGTCTTGTTTTTGGTTGGATAATTAGCGAAGTATCACGTGCCTCTTGGAACGCAAGTACACATTAAATAAATAAGGCGTCTTCATGGGCCAGCATCAAAAAATTCTTGCGGTGATTTGGGGAGTGCGATGGTAGCAGGGATTTTATTGTAGGGAAACAAAATTTTAAAAATTAAAACCAGAAAGTTTATATGTCTGTCGAGTAGTTTTCCTTTTCTTTTTCTTTTCTAAAAAGAGTCTTGGGGATTTACTTCAAGTATTAAATGTTTTGCTTTACAAAGCGATCAACTCCACTTAAATTAATAGGTGTGTCTCGACTAAGGTTGGTAAAGCTAGACAAAGTCGATATCCTTGAAATTCTTGGCAATCATTGGTGCTTCTGTAGACGCCATCATCTTGAGTTCATAATGGAATTAGGACAAGAGTCTTCGGCGACATAGATGATTATCGCGTTCTAGTAGACATGATAAAATGAAAGGAACCAAGCTGACACCACAATGTCAAATGTTTGACCTGGAAGTGAATGCCAAGTGCATATTTTTTACGCCATTGTTCGCAAAATAATGGGCTCAAAGACCACCCAAATTAGAAAGTTACTGAATTAGGTTATAGGATAGATAATGGTTGACCCTAGACTTGAAAAAGGTTAAGATTGTAGTAGTCAGGGAAGCATCATCTCGGGAGTCTGTTTAAAAAGCAGTAGCGATTTTTGGTAAGAAGCTTTTCGAATGAAACTTCTGCCTTACCAATGGAATATGAAGGAAATGAGTACGTGGCATGCTGTGGAATACAGACCGTCAGGAGGTTTTTCATTGAAATACAGTAGCGATAGGTTGTATCTGGGGAAGAAGGGTTCTAGGGCAGAAAATAATTCGCCGCCTACAAGCCGACGTAAACATTTTTTAACTCTGTCAAGGCTAGAAAGATAGGATTGGCAGCAATACTCCATTTTTGGTTTTGTAAAGATACAGCATGACAAGTGGTGCCAGGTAAAAATCTCATATATAAAGTTCAAATTGTGTGTATGTATGTATGTGAGCGGTGGGGGGCTGTCCATTGGAAACCCTGAAAATTAATAAAAATGTATCAAATTGGCTGTTTGCTAATGTGTGTTTATGTTTATGTACGTAATGATTACAAAAAAGAGGGCTTGGAAAATTTGACACTCACAGAACATGATGAAGGCAGGAGTGAGAGAGGGCGGCAAAGGGCCACCCACCTGACGAGCTAATGCAAATAAATGTTGGAAAAGTGGGATGGTAAAAAGTCAGATATATCTTGGAAGGATAGGAAATTTTTGGTTTTTGAAGGGACGTGGCACAAAGAAGAAGAAGAAGGGGGGAGGAGGAGGAGAAGAGGAAGAAGGAGGAGGAGGAAAAGAAGAAGAAGAAGAAGGAGAAGGAGGAGGAGGAAGAGGATTAGGAAGAAGACCCCCCCTCCAGCAAAAAAAATCACGTAAAAATTTAACCTTAAATAAATGTGGTTTGGCCTTCAATCCTACGCCCACTCGAACGGAATGTGACACATGGTCGAATTTAAAATGGGAATCCCACGCATACATGGGACTAGGGACAAAAATTGTTCATCTCCCACAGTGCTTTCCTTTTGGGCCGTCTCAGGCACCAGGGATAAATCTACTTTTAAATTGAATGGGAGACCTGCTGCGTGAAAAACACGGTCCCCTGGGGTTGATCTTATTATTAAGGACCGCTTAAGAAATGCGGTTTTCTCATTTATCTGTACGCCTACTCGAACGGAATATGACACATGACCGAGTATTAAATTCGGAATCCCACACGCACATGGGATTGGGGTAAAAATAAAATTGCCCAACTTTCTTAGCACTTCCCATTGGGACACCGCAAACATCACGGATTGACCCTAACCATCCCTCTGCTAGTACAATGGGAGCGGTGTTGCCTCTTTCAGTCACAACGGAAGAGGATGAGCCCCTGGGGTTATGCAAACTCATAAAAAAAAAAAAAGAAATTCGGTTTTGGCATTTATCCGTACGCCCACTCGAATGGGATACAGTAATTCGTCGATTATCCGGACACCTTTATGACAGGGATTTAAAAATGTGTTCGGATAATTAAAAGTTCCAGTTAACTGAATTATCAAAAAAGAATGAAGAAAAAAGTCATTTTCTGAAAGAAATTTAACATTTATATCATCAGATAATTTTTTGTTAAACGCTTTCTTCAAGGTTTTATCTAGTTTATACCTAGGCGGGAGAAATTTGGTTCTATACGAGGATACCAATGACCGAACAAGTGAGCAACGACGAAGTTTTAGGAAAAATGGAAGCAAAAAGGAAACTTATACTTAACATCAAGAAGAGGTAGTTGAAATTTCAAGGGCACATAATAAGGAAAGAGAGATTGGAAAATCTGATACTCACAAGGACAGATTGAAGGCAAGAGGGACAGAGGAAAATAATACATAACTTTCTTAGCGGGCTTGAATAAATGGATGACGATACAAGGTTTAGGGAAATCATAAAAAAGTCAAGAATTGTGAAGATCTATAAAGGACATAAATTTTGGAGAACCATGATCACCTACGTCCTGAAAGGACACGGCACATAGAAGATGTTTGAGAAAAAATATGTCAGTTTTTTTTCTGTTTCTGGCTGGCCTCGTGATTTTCTGCCGCTAACTCCCGAAGCTGCATTAATATAGCTATAAATCTAGACTCTGGTTGCAATTAAACACTTGTCAAGAAAAAAAACAAAAAAAAAAACAAGCTGTGATAATTTAAATGTATGTTTTTTTGTTTGAAAATAATGGAGAAATTAACAAGAATTAACAGAACTAATTTGATGTTACGGAATGCGCAGACTGGTCCAGAATGGCAAACTACTGGTCAGAACTCTGACCGTTGACATCGAATTTTGACAGTAATGGATTGCCTTTGTTTAAAACCAAAAAAGACACCAAAACAGCGCCAAGAATTAGAAAGGTGACTCACCGCACTTAGTGAAGAGCGAGCACGTGGCGATGAGATTTTGGTCAACCGACTGACATGCTTTCTTTCTATCTTTATCACTCTATCTTCCTTCGTTCTTTAGGAAACGACGCTACGACTACTGTCCCTCATAAAATTAATGCAGTCTGAGCTTTGGGATGTGAAGAAATGAAGCCAGAGATGACACAAAATGTTTCATTCATCAGCATTTTTATCAAAACTTGAGTACGGTTTTCTAAATTCTCAAAACGCTTGTCCAAGATGAAATATTAGAATAGGATTACTCTGGATAACTGAAATATGTTTGGGTGCTTTCTTTTTCATTTCACATCTGAATAAGCGAAATCCGATAAAATTATTTTATGGCACAAGATCGAATTTTGTGTGCGATTTACACGCGTAGATGTGTAATAAATAGTCTAGTCTTCCTTGGAATTTCCGCTTTTAGGCCACCTCAGACGCCAATGATTAATCCTAGTTCTTCATCGCTGGAGAGAACGATTCCTAGGACTAAACTTTGTTTGTTATGAACACTCTCCAACGGACGCGCGGGATTACTTGGGGTCATGACAAGTTTCGGGTCTTTCAACATCATAATTGTTCACCCAAGAGACCCTACCGAAACAATACTTATTCCGGCAGGGGATCCTGAAGTAAAAATCCGCCAAGCACACAACAACGGACATAATTGCCAGTGCTGATCTTGAAATAGCGAGCGACCAATCAGTAACGAACTACGTCACTTCCTTCTCAGCCAAGACGAGACAAAAAGAGAATAAACTGAATGCTCGTCTTTTGCCTCTTACGTCCAACACGCGTAATGACCTACACTCTCAAATAACACTGCTTTACATAACAAGTAAGTAATCTCTTTTTTTTATCTCCTATGAAACGATACTTCATTAAAATGAAAAATTCATACACATTCGTTGGTTATAGGAATTATGAAGAGAAACGTTTCTTGCTTTTCTTTTTCCTCCGCCTTCGTTTTTTCTTCCCTTTCTCTTCTCCCTACTTCCCTTCCCCCCTCTCCTTCCCCCATTCCCCTCTCCCCTTCTCCCCTTAAACCTCTCCCCTCTCACCTTCCCGGACAAAAAATTACTAGAAACCCCAAGACGTCGTTGTTGAATAGGTTAAAATAAATAAAATAATTAAAAAAAAAAAAAAGTAAACGACCCTCCCCTCAGACGCCAATGATTAATCGCAGTCCTTCACCGCTGGAGAGAACGATTCCTTGGACTAAACTTATTCGTAAGAATCTCATAAGAAATATATTTCATTTTTATCTATCAGCATGTGCCTTATGTCATACACAACATAGCTGTCCTTGTTTGGTGGTGATAACTAATTTGTATATTAAGCTTTAAAAATCAATGAACTTTCCGTTGTCATTCATTCTTGTCCTTAAGGAAATATTTTGTTGCTGTTGTTTTTGTTTTTTGTTGTTTTTGTTTTTTGTTGTTTTTTTTTTGTTTTTTGTTGTTGTTTTGCGATAATGCCACTAAAATGCACGAGATTGGAAGAAACTGGGTAAACGTTGAGGAGAGGTGACAATAAAAAGAACAAGGAAACAAATGGCGATTGACGTTGCAATTAAATTTTTGATGATCGCAGTTGACAGGAATGCAAGAAGCCGAAAGAGAATTCCACAAGTGAGAAGGGCAAGAGAAAAAACATAGAACTTACGATTACACTTAGCAATTTCAACCATAACTTGTAAGCACCTAGCTGCCAATCGAGTACTTTCTTGAAATTCGTGAAGTCGAGATACTAAACATCAACAGAAAATTACCTTGAAAGTACAGTGGAGTCTTAATTTAATCGACTAATAGGGGAGAGTTGTCCGTGAAAGCCGTTAATTTGAAGCACTATTTTCGTGTCCTAAAATCACCCAGTACAGTAAAAAAAAAATATTTTAAATACATGTAAACACAGCATATATGTATGTGTATTTTATTTTTAAGTTACTATAAAGTAACTTAAAATAAATTACACACACAGATAAAGATAGATGACGTGTGTGTTCCGTTTTAAATTTATCTTTAAACAAAGTTTGAAAAGTTTTAAATTTTACTTAAATTTATCTTTAAACATTGCTGTGATTGTCTAATATTGCCGTGAAAGTGCCGTGATCGTATTGTGAAGATCTCACAGTAGTAATTACTGGAATCCATAGAACTCCTTCGAAGCAGTGCTGATGCTTGGGACGGGGTGATAATGGCGTTCTGATGGAAGAAAATTTTTTTCTGGTCGTGGTGTTGTTGAATCGGGGGTCGCTTTCATTATCTGCCTGTTTGGGTTGGAAGAACGAATCCAACTTTGTTTCCCACTTTGATACTGTTTGCGAATTGGCAATTCCCTTAATGTTCGAAGGTTTTGATAATAGACCTTAATTTCGCGATTCTTGGTCACATCAATAAATATAAGGAGAGTGTCAACAGAATGATGCACTTTAGACATTCTCGGTCATTTCACCACCCCCTCTTCCTCCGAATCACTTTTTCTAGTGAAGGGCTTCACAACCCCCCCCAAAAAAAAACAAAAAAAAAAACCACCAAAAAAACAATACTGGACCAAAATCAGTATGAAGTGTTCGTGAGACGATGCATATGTGTACACGACGTTCGCTCAAGTAAACAACGGCGGCTATTCCCGGAACTGCTAAATCTCTGTCTGTTTGATTGCACCAGTAAACAACAACAGCCAATTCTGGAACTAACATTTCTGCGGATTGTGTCCGTTAAATCCGGAGTCTGTTGGTTCAGGAATCGTTAATTCGAGGTTTTACTGTATTTATAGAAAAGGTTCAGGGAAGCTACGTTATGGCAATGAGAAAGTGACTAAAGCCAAGATGCCAGGTTAGGACTGATGATATTGCAGTTACGTCTTTGGATTCTGTTTGGAATCTCTACGTACTTATTAAAAGGACCAGACCAAATATGCCAACAATATTCGATACACGAAAGAATGGTAGACTTATAAATGTACAAGATAAATTCTGGCAAGAAAAATTCTCTACCACAACATAGTGAGCTAACTTTCCTAGTAGCTGATCTAATAATTAATTGATTTGATATAATAGTTCCCACTCATGTAAATGGAAAATGTTATATCGAAATGATGCTACAAGTTACTCTACTGAAAGGCAAAAACAAAAAAAAAACGAATCTTTTATACGATTAAAGAAAAGCAGTTTCGTTTTGAAGAAAGCAAAATTAACACCCCATTCTTTGCCCCAGTTAACAACAGATTGAAATTCATTTTCAAAATCACTTCCCAATTTAACTTTATCGAACCAGACTTAACATCAAAGCAGGAGTAAATTGTTTTGTCATCAGCATAGGTAGCGAGTTGGAAACTGATGACATCAGGAAGGTTGTTAATGAATATTAGGAAGAACAAAAACTCCAAGAATAGAGCCCATGACGAACCACCGTTTTGATGTAATATGTCTAGAAAACTGGCCGTTCAAGGCTAATTTCGCGATTTGATAAGAAAAACGGATTCAAAAAAAAAAAAGCAACAAAAAAAAAAAGTAAGAAACTCCATAACCCAGCGTAACCAGAAGACTAGCGTGCCAAACCCTGTCAAACGCTTCGATATATCTAAGGCGTCAGCCCGAGTTTCAACATTCTTATTTAAAGGTTGGCGGAGTCTGCCAGCAATAGCCGTTAACACATCGACAGTTGACCAAAAGAAATCAAAGCCATATTGTTTGAAAGAAGACTCTGCGAAAAGTAATGCTTAACCAATTTGGAGTTAATTAGTGTCTCTAGTACTTTGTTGACTTAAAAAAACAAAAAAACAATTCATTCAAACAAATCCATTTTCTGTCCTGAAAATGGTTGTAACCTGAAACTAGTCGCTTCTTAAATATTCAGTACAGGAAGGATATTTTGTCTGTTCTAAAGAGACATTTGAGCAGCTAGGAAAACAGCTAGGCGGCTATAGAATCTATTTGGAAAAGTTGAGAGAATCAACCAGAACTTGCCTTGGGACCAAACCGCCTGCATTCGGATAGAAAATGAATCGAGTAGATACCCGAACTTAGAAAGGGGCATTACACATGAATGCGACTTTTGACCAGATTTATTTAACCTCTACAGCAAAGCTGTCCTAAAAGAACTGGAGACCCTACCAAGATTTATTATCGATGGGGCTAATATTAATAATTTAAAATACAGAGATGACAATGTGTTGATAGCCGGCTAAGAAAGAAAACAAAAACATCTACTAGACAGGTTATTAGAAGAAAACAAGTGAAAGCGATTAACCATCAATTGCAAGAATACAGAGGGTATGGTCATCAGCAAGATAAAAATTGGAATTGAAACTAAAAAGCCGGGAAATAACAATTGAGTAGCTTTAGCATAGATACGACAGCAGAACTCGATTTTTGGTCTAATCTGACTCTTTTAAAGATAAAGCGTGATTTTTCGGAGCAGTGGAATAAGTCGGCCATTTTTCCAGTCTCTCTAGCAATGGGTCGTATATATATTAGGTTGGTCCAAAAATAATGATGTAATAATGTCGTTTTGTGACGTATTTCGTCAAAAAACGACATTATTACGTCATTATTTTTGCACCAACCTAATAACTTCCTCTGGAGGTTTGGCGTGAGAAAAGAATCCCCGTTTCAAAGCGACAGATATGTTGGAGTATTCAGGATGCGATATAAATACCTCCTACCTTTTAAAGTGTCACTTTTGTGGTGCTATTAAATTTAGGCTGTAAGCAATGGTGTCTGCATCTACCTAATGTCTTACCATTTTCTTTCAGGTGCAATCAGTTATCATAATGGCGTGTATCATTGCCCACCGTGCGTTCGCTTTTGAAACTTTTTTTTTTAAGACTGGTGAATTTGCAATTGCAGCACAGAAAGGTTTTCGCGCTCATTTCATGTTATGTAGCAATGATGCTGTTCCGAATAAAAATTGCTACTGCTACGGGTTGAAAATTTCAAAGCTACAGGTTCAGGGCCTAAAAGAAATTCAGCTGAAAGACCTCGAAGCGCTCGAACTTCCGGCTGATGGAAAATTTTAGAAATTATCAACAACTGTTTATGGAAGTCAGCATTTATAGGATCTCATTTTTTAAATAGAAATAAATAAAAACTGTAACCCTTCCTTTAAACAACACTGAAATATTATTTTAGTAGCCGTTATCTTGATCTTTGTATCAACCTTTAAAATATGGGGGGTATTTGTTCCGCACACAGTATAAACAAATAAGATTACTATTTCCGTCAAGTATCATAATGGCCGAGCAGGCTGAATCATCATCAGTAGCAGCCAGCAACGTCAGTATCATCAGTTCCGTGACCGGGTGCGGTTGTAGACTCACTGTGCAACTGAGCATCTGACCTTATTGCTCCATGTCACGACAGCGTGTCAATCTCTTAAGTCACTGTGAATGATCTCGTGTCTTCAGTGACGTTGTCAGACCATTTTCCTTGTCTGCTTCTTCTTTTGCTTGTAGGATAACAGCGGAATGGTCGTTGGCTCTTATGACTCGTACATGTCATTTCAAATTTCTCTTCTTGACGGTGGATATGTGGTCTTCCAACGGGCACGTGTCTTGCCTGATGATGCCTCGCGCTCCATCATTCGAGATGCGGTCTACCTGGGAAAACTTGTAAAAGGGCCCAATCAAAAGAACACATCTAACCCAGAAAAGCTCCTTCAAACAAGGAACTGAGGGTATCTTCTTTCTTTCTATGTACCGTGTCAATTTCAGGACGTAGGCGATCATGGCCCTCCACCTCCCTCTATCCCTTTCAGATCTACCAAAAGATATTATAGCGTCAAAGAAGTCTTATTTTAATCTTCCCAATATCTACGAAATATCCTTGTTTTTTAGGTTTTACTTTTATCGGTTATTCCTAAAGTGATGGACTATCACTTTGGGACCCACTGAGAAATTTCCCAGTATCCTGATGAAACTACATAGGATGGATCTGTAACGTCTCATTTATAATGCTTGGATTATTCGCTGGAATTCTGTTGCATCTGTCCAAAATTCACAGGCGTACAGGAAAAGAAAAGAAACATAAAAGTCTGCATATTCTTGCCTTTGCCAGATTGTTTTTAGTTTTGCGACGGCCGCTACCGTTTCTGCTGTTCTTGAAATTATTCCAATTGGATTTTTATATAGGATTAGTTGATTGATGCGACCTTTAGTATCCCGACTTCAGATTTTTGTAGCTAGCAGCAAAAATCTAATCAACATGGCAACACAGCGCCATTTACGGTAAATTTTCTTTAAACTCAATAACTCAAAAGCGAAGGATTTGCGGACATATGTTTATATTGACTTTTGTCCTTGTTTTGATGTGAGGAAGCAGCCCCAAAGCTTATAAAAGTATTTTTCACACACACACACACACACACACACACACACACACACACACACACACACACACATATATATATATATATATATATATATATATATATATATATTCTCACACCTGTTCCATATGTGGCATCCTTTGTAAATCACTAGCAGGTCTTAAATGCCACTTAAGATTATCGCATAAGCTTTCATAACTGAATCAATAAGCTGGCAGATCCTCATACGTCGAAACCGACGGGAGAGTCCATTATATATATATATATATATATATATATATATATATATATATATATATATATTTAGGCAGCATATTTTCATTCAAGCATGTTTGGTTAAATAGTTTAGACGTATTATGTCTATTTATTTTAGTTTTGGTCCTTTCAAATCCACAAATTTATTTCTTGGTGGCTGAGGAAAATTGCTATTTTTTTCAAATAGTTTTTATTTTCCCAAGTACTTTCAATCTCATCTGAGACCATCTTCAGAGGGTTATAGTATCTGTATAAGTGTATACAGTATCTCCGTACATTCAAAATGTTTTCTCACTATTCGTTTACAGTATTTCAAAATAATACACTGTATTTGCTGCGAACGGAAACCGTCACAATTGCCTCTGAGAAATGAATGTATTCGTCCCTTCTTGTGTTAAATAATAGGGTAGATTAGGTGACCGCAAGGACCATCAGCTGCTATCAGCTCGGATGTGCTGGGTGTGATGAATAATGGCTCGGGATGGTCTGATATTTGACTTCAGTCGGATATTCTTGCCTTTTCCAGATTGTCTTGTGGCAACTGCCATTGTGTGTGTTGTTCTTCAAATTATCTTATTTGTGGAAACGTCTTCGCCGATAATGACTAAGGAATCAAACTTTCTTATTTGTAGTCTATGGTTTAGTATTGTACAGTTTAATTGGTGGGTTTTGAGATGCAAGCATTTTTATTGCGTGTTATTGATTTATAAATATTTTGGAGGCTTGTTTTAATATTTATGTAGTTTTTTTGGGCTGCAAATAATTCTGATAGGTTAAGATTAATAAACTTATAATTAACACAATAATTAGTTTTATTGTGTAAATATGTTGCATATTTAGATATTTTAATGGATATGACAATGTAAACAAAATCGTAAAAAAGCAGCATGTGGACATAGTTCAAAAAGTTGACATGACTGAGCAAAACCAAAGTGATTTTTGGATTCAGCACATCAAAACTTCTAAATCAGTTAAAAAATGTCGACAATAATTTTGGTGTTGACCTGTGTAATCTATTCAAGAAATTTGAATTGGCTCACTACTTTAAGTTCAGCAACCAGCGACTCTTATCTTGCATGAAGGTCCTATCTAATTGTTCGCCGGGGCTTTGTCGGCATTTTTTTCCTTGACGTACTGGAAGATGTTTTATTTAGTTCCTTTACGTTACACAAAGCCCTCATTGTTTCAGATCAATTTTCGTTATCTCAGTTAAAACATTGGTTCCCGTACGATCACCGAAGTTAAGCAATGTCGAGCTTCGACAGTAATTAGATGGGTGACCGCATGAAATATTAGGTGCAGTAAACTTGAATGTACTGAGGGTGATGGATAAAGGCTCGGAATTATTAATCGGAGAGCCGAGTTCCAATGTCAACTGAGTTCGTTATATTCACTTACAGGCAAATACTTTGTCTAAAGTATGGGTCCACTTCTTCTCCCCCAGGTACGGGTTAAATTGTAAGACTTGTCTGATTAAAGTATTATTATCCACCCCTCACACCAAAAAAATTCTTAGAATCTAAAAATATCTTCTGGCTTCAAATAACTTAGAAAGGGTTTATAAACCATAGCAAATGAAAAAACCGGTCCGCTTATTTATCAAATTAGCTTGCGTTTCCCGAGTTTCGCCGCGCACTTCTCACATCTCTCCAAATCACTCCACCAAAAATTTTTCCCGATTTCTCTAATAATGTTTTTCTTTGGGGAATATATTTAGCACTTTACGCTCGCCGCACTTCTGGGCAACACCACATACCTATGCGAATTACTTGACTATTTATTCGTAAGTTTTGACTACTATTTCTTTTTATTTAAATTGCTTTGAAATCACTTATCAGGTCGTTATTGTACGGCCATATAACAATCAGTGTGGAGTCTAAATGAACTACAATTCAAAGAACACTGAAAATTTGTTCTTGATTTCAAAGAATAAAGCGAAATAAATACGTGTAAAAACATTAAAAACTGAAATAACTGTTATGAACAATCAAGAATTATCTCCCTTTGTTTTGTTATTCTCCTCTTTGAGAGTGCTATTTCTGTTTACTGGGACTATAAAAAGACACCCTACGCGAACCATTGTATTCTCAGTTGAATAAAGCTTTTTAAAGCCTATCCCTACGTACCTTTGTCATTACAATAACGTCTAAGAAATTTAAATACTATAGTTGGAGTAAGGAACAATAAAATAAAAAAGTAATAATGTTTCATGTTAGAAATCCTGTAATATTTAAATAAGCGATCATTTATCTTTCGATACATAATTGTCGATACAGTTTTTTTTTCCCGTAGTAGGTTGGCATTTCTTTCTTAGGTAGACCATCCAAGGCTTTTTTACCCATAAAGAAGAGAGTTCACACTTTCCCCAAGGGTTTTAATACGTAAGTGAATGTAACCAGTTCGACTGGAATTCGAACTCGGTTCTCCGATTCCGCAATCCGAGTCGCTATCTATTACACCATTATACCTCCTTGATAGATTCGCATTCCTTAACCCCACCACGGCATTTGTCAGAATAAAAAAAATATTGATTTTTATCGATTCAGAAAAGTATAAAAAAAACAAAAAAGATGAACGAAATAAAAGTAAAAAAAATTAATAATTGTAAATGTTTCATGTAAAAAAAATTAAAATACTGTTACATCTAACACTAGTAGTTAATTAAATGACGAATGAAAGAAATAAAAATAAAAAAAAATTTTAAAAAATGCTATTGTGTTGGTGCAAAAACAATGTCGTTTTCTCACATAGTAACATATATGAGAAAACGACATTATTTTTGCAACAACCTAATAACTGACAGTGTTTCGTTTGAGAAATTAAAAGAATATAGATTATTTACACATTATTAGTACATTCATCACGTGAATATTCGACATTTTCGCTAAGAACAATGTAGTTCAAAGGATCGTTTCCCAAGGCTCCATCCTTGGGTTTATGTTGTTCCCAATTTTCATCAACGACATTCCTGATGTCATCAGTTCTTAACCGGTATCTATGCTGATGATACAGCTATTTACTCGTCCATTAATAAAATGTCTGATCTATTCGATAAGATCAAATAGGCAGCTGATTTAAAAAAATAAATGACCTACAATTTGTTGTTATTAGGTTGGTGCAAAAAATAATGTCGTTTTCTCACATATGTTACTATGTGAGAAAACGACATTATTACTTTGCACCAACCTAATAACTGGGACAAAAAAATGACTTGTTAATTTTAACAAACTGCTCACTTTTAATCGTCCTCCCAAAAGCATGTCTGATGCTAACCTCTAGGAGAGTAACTCCCTGCGCCTTCTTGGGCTAACGATTTTCGCAGACACGATGTGGAAAGAGTAGAGCGAATCAATTGTTAGGTTTGCTGCGAGGAATGTTGGTTTCCGATGTCGTCCTAAACAATTTATCTCACTAGAATCTAACTTACACATTTTTAAATCTATCACTCGTCCGTGCATTAAATATTGCTGGCATATCTGGTCTGATGCATCTGCTATGCATTTAGAGATTCTTGATGATATAAGAATCTACACTATCATTGGTCCTGACCTGGCATCCAGGCTTCAGTCCATTATCCACCGCCGTAACGTAGCGTCCCTGTGTTTTTTTTTATAAATATTTTCATAGTATTGTTCTGATGCTCATTGGTAGCTAGACTTTATGAATTTAATCTCAGTACTAGATTTGCGGCGATTTTTAATCGTTTTACTGTTGAAGTGGCTAGATAAAACCATAAGTTCTATGCTAACAGTTTCTTCTCTCGCTTTTGGAACTTACTTTCAGCTTCTTGTGTTTCCAGTAACTTAAATGCAATGTTAATTGTTATCTTCTGTCTTCTTAATTCATGTTCTTTTATTGTTCTCTTTTCTTAATAATATATCCTTTTTTTTTCGTATTCTCTCACACTCAGTAACCCCTTACTATATCTTAGTGGCTTTATTGCCTTGCTTGTGGTAAAATGAAAAAAAAAGGGTCCTACATTCAGTATCTTACCTAAGATATATGACTCTTGCGCAATAGTTACCAAGCTAGTCAAGATACCTATTACAACTCCAGTGGGTACTATTGTCACTAAATGATACATATTTCCGCCATGTTTATCATGCAGGCTAAATATCAATAAAGCTATGTCCATGCGTTATACGGTCTGTACATAGAACAAAACTAAGTAATTAATGCTTTCTGTCTCACATATTCACTAATTATTTATTTATTTTATTTTATTTCTTCTCAATAGATAGGTTCGTCTATCATCCGGTTCAAGCACCTCAACGGTCTTTTGAACAGGAGTAGAGGTTTATCTCTTGTTCCCTGTTTAGGATTGGGTTTCCGGTTCCTTCTAAAGTCTACTTTTTCTCCGACTGAACTCTGAAATTTTATTCAATAATTCAATCTTGACCTCTTCAAGTCTACAATTAGCTGTTATATTTCCTGCACAGCCCCAAGACCACATCATCCCCTTTCTTACAATCATACAACATCACACAGTAACCCTCTACCTTGAGTGGCTCTCGGTCCTTATATTGTATGAACATTATATATATATATATATATATATATATATATATAATAAAGTAGGCAGCATATATTTTATATTACAAAAATGCTAGTAGCCACAATTATAAGCATTATGGTGTATTTTTTTTTATTCTAAAGGAAAAAATACAGCCAGAAGATGAATGCATGAAGCATTTGAAAGTACTTGCTGAATTAAAAAATACACCATATCCATTTTATACATAAGGATCTCACCATTCAGTGGATTATTAGTATTATAATGTGTATAATTATGTCTACTAGCGAAGGGATTTCGCCAATAATTGCTAACTTATTCAAGGTATGATTAACTCTTTGTAATATATATATATATATATATATATATATATATATATATATATATATATATATATATATATATATATAAAAATAAAATGAAATGTATCTTCATCAATTATTTAATATATTTTCTGTTTATACATTATTTTTATGGGTATAATTTCTTTAAGTCAATGCTCTGTTTTTTGCCGGCCTGAATGAACGATAAAATTTCGAAGAAAATATGCGCTCCCCGACAGGAATCGAACCTGTAATCCAAATGGGAACCGTCATTTTATCTGACGTGCGGTTAACCATTCAACCATTAGCAGAGTTCGAATTACTGTTTATAAACACACATTTTCGATACCTTCATTGATTTTTCTCAATCGATCATTTCTGTTCATGAAACGTATCTTAACATAAACAGTGACAACATATTATGAAATGGATTAAGTCCGACAATTATTTAATATATTTTCTGTATATACTTTATTTTTACAGATGTAATTTATTTAAGTAAATTCAGGCCGGGAAATGTAATCAATACTGTTTAATGAAAAAAAACAGAGCATTTACTTAGATAGATTAAGAAAAAAAATATGAAAATCCCTTATTACAAACGAAATACAGTAAGAAATATTAAATTATTTAATGCGATTCTTGTTTGTGCTTCACATAGGGTGAAATATTTGTCAATGGCAGGAACAAAACATTATTATCCAGGTGGTCATCACTTAACCTTGTTCTTAAACGGATTTTAGTATAAAAAGATTTGTTCACGTTCAAATAATGACATCATCATTTTCACATTATTCAATGGGCTTTTTTATTTCCCGCTTGGCAAAACATATTTATTGTCAGAAGACGATTCAGAATGAAATTTTGATTTTAAAAAATCCGTTGCATTGTAAGTCGAATAACTCCAACTGATATTTTTCTTCCATTTATCTGTTACCAAATAATTCAAAGTGATTTCCATATTGGCGGAAATAGAGCGAAACGAGAAGAAAAATCGTTTCTCAAATCCTGAATAGAACTCACAAAGATGTCTGGAATTATATCTCTCTTGTGATTTTGGAGATTTGGAAAATGAGAGGAGTTTCTTTTATGAAGTTCGCTTTTAAATTCAGGAATTGGACCAAACTATAAGCTTGTTCTTTCCTTGAAGTCCAAGATTCTTAGTGTTCAAAGTGGGTGAAGATGTCGACAAAATATGCTAAGTTGACAACCCATTCTGGATCCTGAAAGTAAGAATTATCTTGGTTTTTGCTCTCCGGTTAAGCTGGCGGACCGGACAAAGATCTTTCGAAGGCCGGATGTGTCCTGGGGAGCTTGGGGGTTGCCAACACCTGCTGTAGAAGATTAGTAATCATAATTTAATCATTTACAATCATATTGTATTCTGAAGTCAAGAGACAAATGTGTCAAAAAAGAATTATTTTCTATTATCCTTATTTATCATTTATAATCATATAAAGACGTGTGCATCAGGAGACGTGTGTGCAAAACAGGGATGTTTAAGTTTTAATCAGGGATAGGAAGCGTCTCCCTCATTGCCTTTTCTAAACCTCAACTTAGTATTAGATGCAGTGTGATTGTAGGCGGGAAATCGAGGCCTGGGGGTATGTTTGGCCATTTTTCTGCCTTCTAGGAGCCGATCTCGGTGGTTCTGCAGAAGTCGTCGTCACTAAAATCATACGCATTGGTAACAAGGCGATTTAGTTTTAAAATGCCACAACCTCTTACGTCGTGATCGACAGAAAAATCCAGACATCACCCCCCCCCACACACACACACATGTGTGTGTGTGTTTTTCATTGAATAATATAGACATTTTGTGTCTGCTTATTTTTATACTGATCCTATCCAGTTATCTAATCAGTTTCTTGATGTTAAGATGAAATTCATCAAGGAAGGCGCCGTAGTTTTTATTAACCCACCTACTTTCGATCTTTTCCAAGGTCATCTTCAGGAATAAATTACAAAGAAAAACTTATTGTAACTACGATAAAGTCTGCATTCCTTTTTGATGATGATCTTTAAAAACACTCGCGGAAACACTCTGCGATTATTTAAAAAAAAATCCGTTGTATGGAATCTTTTGCAAAACAAACGTTTCAATATAAGGCAATTGAGCAGGAAATGGTTGAAATGTAAAAGGGTATTAAATGTTATATGCACTTTGATATGTTGTTCCTATATCCGTAATAAATTTTGTCGAGTGTTAGTTGCTTGATTTTGATATAGAGAACCTTGAATTTTTTTGAATTTCTTGTTTATTATTTTCATGGTGTAGTATATTGGTGTTGTCAACAAGTATTTTTCTGTATTTAATGAAACGTGTTTGAATGAAGATTTCCTGCGCGCACGCGCGCGCACACACACACACACACACACATATATATATATATATATATATATATATATATATATATATATATATATATATATATAAAGAGAGAGAGAGAGAGAGAGATCCAAACTAGTTTGATTAAGAGTCTGTCTATATTTCTGAGATAAGGTATTATGTACATTATTTACATTATTCGGACTATTGTCCCCATCTTTGTCGCCATATTTATCACAACGTTTCGGCCGTTGTACGCTCCGGCCTTCTTCAGGTGGTTGGAATTTCGAACTGAACCCTGAAGGATCGGTACGGACCCGATATACCAAAAATATGGAGACTAATTGAAAAATCCTACTGACGAAGGTAATGCGACTGTAGTGATGGACAAATCAGATTATACAAGAAAACTGGAAGACCTCATTAGCAATGGTAGCTACAGCAAAGTGAAAAAGGATCCTACTATGAAAACGGAACGCAAACTGTCACAGATCCTAATCAAGAACAAGGATCACTTCGCACCTAAGATGTATAGGCAGTTATTGCAGCGTTATACCAAGCTACCACATATATACGGTCTCAAGATTCACAAAGACGGTATTCCGCTCAGGCCAATTGTTAGTTGCTAAGGCTCTGTGCGCCACCCTCTGAGTCGCTTCCTTGTAGATATAATTGGCCCATTGATCGGAAAGTCTCCTAATATGTCCGTAACTCCGCCCACTTCGTGGAAATAATCAAAGATGCTCCCATCCTATCCGACCAAATGGTGAGCTTGGACGTGGTGAGTTTGTTCACCAAGGTACCCACGGAGGAGGCACTCTCAGTAGTCAGAGACAGATTGGCCTCTGACTCTTCCCCAGAAAAACGGACCAGTATTCCAATAGATAATCTGATGGAGATGTTGACTTTCTGTACACAAACAACACACTTCGGAATGGGATCACACATATATCGACAGGATGAGGGCTTAGCAATGGGCTCGCCATTATCACCAGCAATGGCGAATATATACATTGAATACTTTGAAGAAATGGCATTAGAATCTATATCTCTAAAGCCAACTATATGGTTAAGGTACGTAGATGACACCTTCATACTCTGGCCACACCGGGAAGATGTTCAGGTTCTACTGGACCGTGTGAACGCAATAAGACCTTCGATACAGTTCACAATGGAGAAAGAGAGTAACAACACACTCCCATTCCTGGATGTACTAATATCTCGAACAGAGCATGGGTTTAAGACATCCGTATACCGTAAACCGACATTCACCGGACAGTACCTCAATTTCAACTCCCACCATCCATACAGTGTAAAGAAAGGGATCGTCCGTTGCTTACAACACCGAGCAAAAGTCATAAGTGGCGACCCAGAGACGTTAGATAAAGAATTGGTCAGTATAAGTAATACCCTACAACGTAACAACTGCCCTGGGTACGTGGCGGCAGCCCAAAAAAACTGGGATAGGTGGGTAGGAGGAGGACAACAACACTCAGAAAACAGTCTGCCTGCCTTATGTGAAGGTGTTATCAGAGAAAATACAAAGGATCTGCGGTCCATATAACATCAGGACAACCTTCAAAAGCTTGACAACACTTCGCAGATATCTCTCCTGAGTGAGACCCCCATAGAAGAGAACATGACTAAATACTGTGTGTACACTATCTCGTGCAGCTGCGGAAAGGAATATAGAGAGACAGGCCGCCCCCTCAAGGTAAAGATTCAAGAACACCAGAAAGCTGTAACACGAGGGGAAGTAGAAAAATCAGGCGTGGCTGACCACATATGGAGAGAGAAGGGAGATCACCGCCCTCTGTGGGACCATGTTGAGATCATAGACAAGGAACACCATTAGAAAATTCGTAAACTTAAGGAATCAGCACATATGCTAGGCCACAAAAATCTCCTGATCCGACCAAGCATAGAAATAAATACAATATGGGAACCAGTAATAAGGAGTGCCAGAGAAAAGCAATAACAACAAAGTTGCAATATGAGCTCTGGTAAAAACATGCAATGATAACAGCAATAAATTGCAATATGAGTACTGGTAAAAATGGTTGCTGAAGACTTTTGGTTTATAATACCTAGAAATTCTCACCCAGATGTCCTCAAGGACGCATGGCACAGAGGATAAAGGCGTTGGTTAGGTCTAGTGACAGAACCTAAAGAGTATGAGTTCAATACCTGATCAAGGCAGTGGACGGAGAACGATAACTTTTATTGTATTTTTCCACTTTTCGCATAAGATGTTGAATACTGCACTCTGACTTGGGGATAAACTGTCTGTGGTTAAATATTTCGTTAATTTTGTTCAAGTTGAAACTTTCACAGTCATTAGCAACAACCGATGTGTGGTAATTAGAATTCCTTTGTCTGCATCCTGTTATTCTTTGAGAAGCTACCATACAGTCACCACACACACACAAACATATTATATATATATATATATATATATATATATATATATATATATATATATATACTCCAATAGCTTTATGTCTCGCACTCCCAGTCTGTGGAACTCTCTTCCTCTTACTTGCTTTCCTGATAGCTATAATCTCCAGCTATTCAAATGCTATGTCAATCGACATCTCCAAATGTATTGATCTATTCCACGCCCTTCTTTTCACCCTTTCCTTTTTCACCCCTCTTTATTCTTGATCCCACTCTCTGTAACCCCTTCCGGGCTAGTGACACACCCGCCTTGCCTGGGGTGAAAATTTCACACACACACACGCGCGCGCGCGCACACACACACACACACACACACACACACACATATATATATATATATATATATATATATATGGCCTGACGATTGCGTCTAGCATGAAACAGCCTGTCGCCTCTAAGCTCTGATATTGAGCACTTTATCCCATAAATATAACACACCTTAAGAGTATATTTCTTCATATATATATATATATATATATATGAAGAAATATACTCGACCTTGCTAACCGAACGCTCCTCTGTGGCCAAATCGGTTAAAGGCACGTCAGGCTAAATGACGGTTCCATATAGGATACAGGTTCGAATCCTGCCGGAGGACGAATATTTTCTGTGAAAATTTCTCGGACATTCAGGCCGGTAAATGTTGTTTAATACTGTTTATTATAAACAGACCATTTACTTAAATATTTGTATCTATATAAATAATGTATAAACTTAAAATATATATCAGTAATTTTGTATTAAAATCCATTAATTACTTTTAAAATGGTAGCTTTAACTTTAGATACGAATATATATAATAGACATCGAAATTAGAGATGCGCATTTCATAAAAAATGAGCCATATCATCCTGCTTAACTGTTGAGACCTCCATCAGGTAATAGGTAGTTTTCTAATATGGCAGGTCGGGATTGCACGTTCGATCCCTGTCGAAATATGCATTTTTCATTCATAAGAATTTCTGTTGTCCAGGACGATGAACATTAATTTAATTTTTTAATAATCACTTCCTACACCCTAATCCACCCTCTCTCTCTTTCTCTTTATATATATATATATATATATATATATATATATATATATATATATATATATATATATATAAGTGAACATTGAAGTCAACACTTAAAGGCGAGAGGCTGTTTCATGCTCGATGCAATCGTGACGTGGAAAAGGCTTTGTCCAGAACCAACCACACTTTTGAAGGGCTAAATACAGAGAGGCCTGGAGCAATACGTGCCGCGCCGCGAGGACCCCCAAACGACCCAGCGCAGGTTTTGAATTTAGAGTTGTCCTTCTCCTAGACCAGTTGCCATCCACGGCTATAGAACCCAGTCTGACAAAGTTTGCTTTAAATAATTATAAAATTTTTGGTTCGTATACCACAATTTTATAAGCAACCTGCAAACAGCGTTATCAACATGGTTCTAATATTTGCATTCATTATATTCTAAACGCGAAACGCTATGATGAAAAACAAATAAATTAATAGTCTTCTTGAGTTTCAAAACCATAACATATAATTCCTCTTTTCGAAAACGTCCAATGATGTTTGAAAGTCCTATAGCTCATAATGACGGACAGATTTCGTACAAACAGTAATCAAATATTTAGTATCTTGTATGAAAACAAGAAAAAAGGCTTAAAAATAATAAAAGAAATATTGCCTGTGGTCGCCAATAAAACTTGCTTAATTGAACACGCACACACTTAAGTAACAATATGTCGAATTTAATCCATTTATTAAAAAATAAATTGTGTTTGTTTACATTAGGCTACGATACAGAGCAGATATGGATGTTTCGAGAATCGGCAGAGAAGTGTGTTTAAAAGACACTATTCGGAACTTCTCTTCCCGGAAGTCCTACAAGGCCGAGCGGTTAGGCACGTCAGATCCAATAACGGTTCCCTCTAGGGAAAGCAGTTTCTAATCCTACCGGAGGACGCATACTTTTCTGACAAGATTTCTCGAATATTCAGGCCGGTAGATGCAGTTGAATAATAAATTCTGTTTAATTAAAAAAACAGAGCTTCTACTCGAATACGAGTATCCATAAAAAATAACGTTTAAACAAAATAAACAAAAAATAACTACATATATATATATATATATATATATATATATATATATATATATATATATACATGCATAAGGTTGGTGCAAAAATAATGTCGTTTTATGACATATGTTACTATGTGAGAAAACGACATTATTTTTGCACCAACCTAATATACATACATACATATATATATATATATATATATATATATATATATATATATATGTGTGTGTATATTAATGTACACACACTCACGCTAACAAATCAACAAGAAGGATTTTCTGTTACATAAACAAAATGGATTTAAAAACACATTTAACCCGCCTAATTAGCTTTTTTCTTTTTTTTCATTTCTTTTTCCCACCCAGCTCCTTAATTACACTTCCTCTTCACCTTTTTTTCAGACAAATTTATTTTCCAGTTTATTTATTTATTTCAAAATGTTCTCTCTTTTAAACTCTTCTTTTCAGTTCCTCTCTATTTTTTAAAAACATCTTTGTTTCGTTTTTTTCTTTTTCCTGTCAGTATTTGCTTTTCCCAACTAATTAAATTTTCTTTGCCATTTATTTTCTAAAATTTCTTTTTTTTTTTTTCTTTTTCGTTCTCGTTCTTCTGTTTTATTATTTATCTAATCAGCAGTTTGTGAAAGGAGTAACACGAGGGGTACTGGATGGGACAGGGAAGCAGGGTCGTCGGAGGCATCAAATAGGAAAGTGAAAATTTGATACTTACGGCACCACCTCCAACAAGAAAACAATTCAAGCCATCGTTTTTACGATGATGTTAATGTATAAAAGAAAACAAGAAGGAAAGTAAGAAAGAAAGCAAGAAAGAAAGAAACAAAGAAAAGGATGGGGGGGGGGTAACGAAAAGAGAGATAAAGGGAGAGTTGGATGGATGGGTGAATGAAAGGATGGATTGGAAGGAAATATGCAAAAGGGGAAAACGATGAAAAAAAAGAAGAATGAAAACAGAGGAAGAAAGTATGAAAGAAAGAGAGTGAGAGAAAGAATGTTAAAAAGAAATAAAGGAAGGAAGGAAAGAAAGAAAGAAAGAAGGAAAGAAGGAAAGAAAGAAAGAATGAATGAATGAATGAAAGAAAGAAAGAAAGAAAGAAAGAAAGAAAGAAAGAAAGAAAGAAAGGTGAAACGAAAAGAGTAAAAAAGAATAAAAATAACGCTATAAAGTAATTAAATTGAAAGCGCCATCTAGGAATAGAAAGAAAGAAAGAAAGAAAGAAAGAAAGAAAGGTAGTGAGATAGAGAGAAAGATAGAGATAAAGGGAGAGTTGGATGGGTGAATGAAAGGATGGATGAAAGGGAGAGTGGAAGGAAATATGCAAAAGGGGAAAACGATGAAAAAAAAGAATGAAAACAGAGGAAGAAAGTATGAAAGAAAGAGAGTGAGAGAAAGAATGTTAAAAAGAAATAACGGAAGGAAGGAAGGAAAGAAAGAAAGAAAGAATGAATGAATGAATGAATGAAAAAAAGAAAGAATGAATGAACGAAAGAAAGAAAGAAAGAAAGAAAGAAAGGTGAAACGAAAAGAGAGTAAAAAAGAATAAAAATAACGCTATAAAGTAATTAAATTGAAAGTGCCATCTAGAAAAAGAAAGAAAGAAAGAATGAAAGAAAGAAAGAAAGAAAGAAAGAAAGAAAAAAGAAAGAAAGAATAATGAAAGTGAGAGAAAGAGAGGGGATGGATGGTTGAATGAAAGGATGGATTGGAAGGAAATATGCAAAAGGAGAAAACGATGAAAACATGAATGAAGAGAGAGAAAGAATGAATGAAAGAAAGAGAGAAAAATGGTACGAAAGAAAGAAAGAAAGAAAGAAAGAAAGTATGAAAGAAAGAAAGAAAGAAAAGCCGAGAGAGAGAGAGAGAGAGATGGGTGTATAGATGAACAAATAGATGGATGGAAGAAAGAGTGAAAGAAAATATGCAAAAGGAGAAAACGATGAAAACATGAATGAAAAGAAAGAAAGAAAGAAAGAAAGAAGGAAAGAAAGAGAGAGAGAGAGGATGTATCGATGAACGAACGGATTGATGGAAGGGGAAGTGAAAGAAAATATGCAAAAGAGGAAAACGAAAAAAAAAAAGAATGGAAAGCAAGAAAGAATGAATGAAAGAAAGAAAAGAAAATGCTGGGGCACAAATGGGCTGAATAAATCAATGTATAACACCTCATCTCAAAAATTCAAACAAAATGAAGGCTGGAGGATACAGCGGCTGAAATGCGGTGACATAGGCAAGAAAGATGAGGAAATTGGGTAGAAAGACTCAATATAAATTCATAATAACACTTTTAAAATGGTAAATGAACAAAATAACCTGCGTTACTGAAAAGTTCAATAGAATTATTAAAACACTAGGCACGTCTATAGATTATTCTTTATACAGTGGAGTAATGGATTGAGACTCGGGTTGAGGAATCGGCGACCCAAGCTCGAATTAACCTGGGAAAGATATGAATTCATCTCTCCCCCTCCTCTTCAGTCATGGAGTAAACAGCAGGATAGATTGTGTCCTGTAACTTTGGTTGGTGACTGTTCTAGGAGAAAGAAAACCAGCCTGATGTGGTTTGGGCGCCGCCAGGCAATCGTACCCAAGGCAGAATATCGTTACTACGACTGGAGTACATGTGGTAGGGTTATTTGACTCGTGATACTCAATATTAATTGTTCTAATAGGAAGCAAAGGTCTTTTAATTGTTTTGTTTTTTAACTACAGAGAGTGAGACGCACAATGGATTCAACACTGTTGAAATTACCTGATCAAACTGAAGCCTCGATTTGACATCAGTACACTGGGAGGCACGGTGTGAATGGATAGCGGCTCGAGAAATCGGAGAGCCGAGTTCGAATTCCAGTCGAATTCATTACATTCATTTACGTGCTAATACCCTTGGGAAAGGTATGAATCCTCTTCTTTTCCCCCAGCTATGGATAAATAGCATGACAGACCGGGTTTTATAGTCTTGGATGGCAACTGGTCTACCGCAGAAAGAAATGGCAACTTACTGGCCTCATCAGTCACGAATCGAAAGATACATGATCGCCTAAGCGTATATCACGCATGGCACATAACTAACTGATCTGACACAGGGTGAAGAATGATTTATTTTCAAAATTAATGACAGAAACGTAGAGCTCAGTAGGTCAAAAGAACAAATTTTGTCTTCTGTTTAGTTATCAGCGTCAGCAAAGTATGAAAGGCTGAAACGTCCAGCACTCCCTATAGCATCGTTGATGAGCACTAATGTTTTTGGGAAAGACATTAATCCATTTCTGTTGGAAGCAAGGAAGTTGGAGCCTTTTAACCGTGTGCTCTGAAAAACAAAACGCAAAAAAAAGTAATTTACTTACTGCTGTGTTCGTAGCAGCATTCTTCTTTTTAAGTGTCCTCTCAGGGCGTAGACGATCATGGCTCTCCCCAATTTCCTGTTCTTTTGTTATTCTTAATAAATTTTGTCTTTTTGTTATTTCCCTATAACCCTGTCCTGCCAACCATTCACCTAAGCTCATCAAGTATGTTTATGCACTGTTTTCCTCTTGCCTTCAATCTGCCCTGTGAGTATCAGAATTTCCAAACCGTCCTTCCACATTATGTGCACCAGAAATTTCAACTGCCTCTTTCTGATGTTAAATAAACGTTTCCTTTTTGTTTTCATTTTCTCTAAAATCTCTTCGTTGCTCATGTGTTCGGTCCATAGTATCCTCAGCATCCTTCTGGAGAATAACATTTCTGTTGCTTCACGTTTCTCCTTCATCTTTGAGGAAATTGTCCAGTATTTACTGCCATATAGGAGAACAGATATCACGTAACAGTTCTGTACTTTTTTCTTTGATTCTAACGTTTTTCTGTCTTAATACTCTGCTTAGCTTTTGGAAAGCATCTTTTGCTATTCCAATAAGCCTTCGGATTTCGGTGTCACACTTTCCGTCCTCTGTTAAAATACTTTCCAGATATTTAAATTTTTGATCATTGCAAAATTTTGGTTTCTTCTCGGATTTCTAATATTAGATCATTGCAAAATTTTGGTTTCTTCTCGGACTTCTAATATTAGATCATTGCAAAATTTTGGTTTCTTCTCGGATTTCTAATATTAGATCATTGCAAAATTTTGGTTTCTTCTCGGACTTCTAATATTAGATCATTGCAAAATTTTGGTTTCTTCTCGGATTTCTAATATTAGATCATTGCAAAATTTTGGTTTCTTCTCGGATTTCCAATATTAGATCATTGCAAAATTTTTCCCGAGTAGAAAAGATCATTTATTAATCTAGTACATATTCTTCATTGTTTTTAAGAAATTTCCCATCGTTCTACAAGCATATCGATACACTTTTCGTAGAAAAGCACATATTTTTTTTTTATTGAAAGATGGTTTGAGGTATTTTTCGATTGACTGTACAGAGTAATTTTTATCATTTAAATTTTTCTGTAGAGAAGCGGAACATATACAAATCGAAAGAAACCAAATCAGGATAATACAGTGTCAGCTGGAGGGAGTGTTTTACAAAACGCGGCCTTGTGTTATCATGTTGGATAATGACACCTATTCAGTTTTCCCAAAATCGTCTGTGTTCCTTGAATAGCCGAATTGAGATTTGGAGAGGTTGTCACAATGTCTCATTGCTGTTATTCTTTCTACGATTGTGTTATGGTGGAACGCCCCTATTCTATAGTTAATAGACTCTCCCACCTATAATAAGTAGTAAGAGTAACAAGGGAGTCGGCAGTGAGTATGTCTGAGTTCAGTCTGAAGTCGGACGACCGGCTGACCGGTTGAACTCTCTGCCTTCGAACGGGGAGGAACCCGAAAGAGGCTACGCCGAAGGGCGGATTCTCTTTCGGGGAGGTAAACCGACCCTGAACCCGTTTATACGGGTTCAATGGGTATATTTTTGGCCGAGCCCACGGGCTCGAAGATCCCACGGGCTCGGAGATCCCACGGGCTCGGAGATCCCACGTTAAAACGGCCTTGTGTCACATGATACCCACGTGGGGGGGTGACTAAATATAGTCGGCAGTGAGTTGGTCAGTCAGTCGATGTCGGACAACCGTTAGTCGGATATTAAAGTATCAACCACCTCAACTAGATTACCGCGTCATTACCTATTATATCAAGTTCCTAACGTTTTGTACATCGAAACTATTTCAGGACCGACTTAGTACAAATACAAGCCTCTACTGGGAAACCACACTACATAAGAGGTTGGAAAAAGCTCAAAGTGAATTATCCCATCACTGGATGCAAGTCGGCTTTAGCCAATACTCTGCACATTTACAAGCTTGTTTGCAGCTCCTTATGTGTCAAACATCATCATAAACGATCCAGTTTTCATCGCCTGTGACAATTCTATCCAAGAATAGCAAAGACATCGCCGTAGAAATACAATCGAGCTTGTTTTGTTCTGAATGTGGAACCCACATGTTGAATTTGGAAACGAAATAAATTCTCTTCAAAAGGCGAAAGGGAGTTGCGATATCGATTTTCAAACTCCTAACATTCTCTTCCGTCGAAATCTTCAATTTATTCTCCATAACGGCAAGCCAAGCGTCTTCATTGACGTTGGGAGTTCGCCCGTAGCGTGGGTGATCGTTTCAGTTCAAATCACCCTGACGAAATCTGCCAAACCACTGTTTGACCGTCCGAAGAGTTGGAACACAATTCATATAAACTTGAATGTTTTTTTCTTGCTGTTCCGTCTCTTAATTTACATTGAGCATAATATGGCGAAAGCGCAACTTTTCATCCGCCATCTTTAAGGCATTCATTTGTGAACAAAACGTCAATATTCAACAAAGACTGATTCGCAAATTGAATGATGCAAGTTTTCAATCTAGAACTCGCCAGTGTCATGTCATGATCGTTTTATATTAAAAATGAAAATCTGGCATACAGATGATTTGACTAATTTTTTGTGTAATTGTTATAATTACATATTTCCTTATAAACAAAGAAAAGTGTACTGAACAGATACGTAATATCAATCTATCCTATGTAGCAGTGAAAAAATTCCTTACAGACTAAGAGGATACGAAGCATCAAAACGGGCGGAGTATGTATGCAACGAGGAAGTTTTTAAGGAAAATGGAACCAAAAAGGACATTTGTACTTAGAATCGGAAAGAGATAGTTGCAATTCCTGGAAGAATTAGGAAATTAATGAGGAAAGAAGGCTGGGAAAATTTAAGACTAAAAGCATATAATAAAAGCAAGAGGGGTGAAAGGAAACAATAAATAAACTTAGAAGATCACATTTTTGTTTGAAAGGTATAAATTTGATTAATATATTGCCGGGCTACTGTCCTTGCACATCCTGATTTTTTTACTAAATGTTCACCCAATACAAGGCCCAAGAGCCACTCAAATGGTTGCTGTGTGGTGTTGTATGAGCAAAGTAGTGAATGTTCACTCAATACAAGGCCCAAGAGCCACTCAAGGTAGATGATTATTGTGTGATGTTGTATGAGCATAAATAAAGGCAAGTTGCGAATGTTCACTCAATACTAGGCTTAAGAGCCACTCAAGGTAGATGGTTGTTGTGTGATGCTGTATGAGCATAAATAAAGGCAAGTATCAAATTTTCACTTAATACTAGGCCCAAGAGCCTCAAGGTAGATGGTTACTGTGGGATGATGTATGAGCATAGGAAAAGACAAGAAATGAATGTTCACTCAATACTAGGCCCAAGAGCCACTCAAGATAGATGGATACTGAGTGAGATTTTTGTATGAACACAAGAAGAGGAAGAAACTGCACATATCTATGGTAGATAACGGTTATCTAGACTCGAAGTCTTGATTATAATAATGATTATAGTAGCATTCTCTCGAGTAACCAGATTTACGATATTTGATGTCTACTGATTTTTTTTAAATTCATTTTCCTTTTTGTGATGTTTTTTTTTAATTTTATTTATCATCACTTAAGACATCGAATCTTTTCATTTGTCTCTATGCTGAGAAGCCTTGGTCAGTATTGTCCTGAAACATCGGAAAGAAAAACGAGGATATTTAATTTGATTCTCAGTGTTTATAAATTGCGATACAGACAATTTTAATATTATGATTCCTTCCTATAATTATTAATATCTGTTGGTAATTACACGGGCAACACCATGTGTACTCATTGCGAGCTTTAAACCACATCGCCGAGAGAATGGCTCCCCAACACCACCATAACAATGGTCAGGGCGGAGTTTTTTTTCCTCCCTTTGGAATCAACGTGTATATGTTCGTGACCATAGCCAGCCTTCAGGTCGGAAAATATCGTCTGTGGTTTAAACTTAGAGAGGAATGAGCTCTGATTGGTCAGCATTTTCCAAGAAGATTGTTAGATGCTCAGCTGCGCTGCGACCCTACGACAATACACAGTCATGAGATTGATGATGATGATGAAGATGATGATGATGACTAAGTTCTAGTGTGTGTGTATGTATGTGTGTATGTGTTATTTTATTTTTGTGTTTGCATCGATAGATATAGAAAGATAGATATGTGCAAATTCTAATAGACATATTCCGTAGCATGTCACAAATAGAATAATCAAGTGACTGTGTAATAACACATGAAAATTGTCATTCTATTTTTTGTGAGAGAAAGGTCACTCAGTCATATGATGTAATCAAAGATGGATACTTTACTCTCTGATCACTTCCAACACACACACACACACACACACATATATATATATATATATATATATATATATAAAGTGCAGTGTATGTGTGTTTGTGCGTGTGTGTGTCCAAGGAACTCCGCTCCCATTGGTCCGATTTTAATGATTCATAGCTCATTCAAAAGCCCTAGAAAAGTTAGGCACAGGGAACGATTATGTATGCATATTAATAGCGGTACATCAAGAAAATGTGTACACGTATTAAGCCCGGTAGAGCCGGAAAATTTGTATGCATATTAATAGCGGTACAACAAGAAAATGTGTACGCGTATTAAGAGCCTTACTGCAGGAAAATGTGTACGCGTATTAAGTGCCGTGCAGCAGGAAAATATTTACGCATATTAGGAGCCATACAGCAGGAAAATGTGTACGCATATTAAGAGCGGTACCGCAAGGAAATGTGTATGCATATTAGGGCGGTACATCGGGAAAATGTGGACGCGTTTTAAGAGAGGTACAGCAAGAAAGTTTTTACGCGTATTAATGTACGCATATTGAGAGCGGTACAGCAGTAAAATGTGGATGCATATTAAGCGAGGTACAGCCGGAAAATATGTACGGATATTAAGAGCGGTACAGCAGGAAAATGTGTATGCGTATTAAGAGCGGTACAGCAATGAAATGTCTACGCTTATTAAATGCGGTACGCAAGAAAATGTGTACGCATATTAAATACAGTAGGGCAAAAAATTCTGTACGTATATTAAGTGCGGTACAGCATGAAAATATTTATGCATATTAAGAGCGGTACACCAAGAAACATTTTATGCGTATTAAGAACGGTGCAGCAGGAAAATGTTGACGTTTATTAAGCTGGGTACAGCAAGAACATGTGTATGCATATTAAGTGCTGTACAGCAATAAAATGTGTACGCATATTAAGGGCGGTACAGCAATAAAATATGTACGCGAATTAAGAGCGGTACAGCAAGAAAATGTGTACGCATATTAAGAGCGGTACTGAAGGAAAATGTATACGCGTATTAAGTTCGATACAAGAAGAAAATATATACGCATATTAAGAGCGGTACATCAAGAAAATA
>OZ010610.1:54267174-54269674 GCA_963932145.1 Acanthosepion lycidas | reverse complement strand
ATTAAATCGTAATTAATCATTAAAACGATATCTCCCATTTTAAATATACTATATTAAAAGTTAGCAACAAAAAAAGCTATTTTGCACAAAGAAAGAAAGAAAGAAAGAAAGAAAGAAAGAAAGAAAGAAAGACGGAAGCAAGCAAAACATTAATAATAATAATAATAATAATAATAATAATAATAATAATAATAATAATAATAATAATAATAATAATAACAACAACAGCAATCTTTCAAAGTATCTCACTTTTTAACGATTACATAAACACGGTTTTCACACACCTACATACTGATATGCCTGTGTTTAAGTGTGTGTTCAATAATTCAACACGGAAACTTATGCACAATCTACAAATTTGTCCCTATTTTTTTTTTCTTCTTTTTTTTTTTTCATACGTACCATTCATTCATAAATTCCTAAAAATCGGATTCCTGGATGCGATCGATCGTTAAATGATTGAATCAGAGTCGGGGGCGTCCCACCGTCACAGCCGCTGCTACGCAAAGGAGAATATGTCGCTCGGCTAACGAGGAACGCTTTTCCACACGTTGTCCAAAACTGCAGGGTATGTGATTATTACTTCTTAAATATTTTACCAATACCTAAAGAAAAAAAAAAAAAGAAAAAAAAAAAAAACAAAGAAGAAGGAAGAGAAAAAAAAAGATTTAAACTGTACATGGAATTATGATCCATTTACAAAATTCTAAAGAGAAAACAAAAGTTTAGAGCCAGGATCAGCGTTTAGAATTGCTTTATATTTTGACCTACGTTTTAAGAAAAAGTTAGAAAACTTTTTTTCTTATTTTTTTTAAACTTTCATAGTATTTTTTTCAGTTATTTGCATCAAGTTAATTCATCTGCTTTTACGATATTTCATTGTGTGGTCCTAATTTCGTCTGTGTTTCACTTTCAAATATCTACACTTTTCGTTTTAATCTTTTGTCTTGCGCGCCTTCTTTAATTCACTGAAAACAACTACGAAATTTAAATAAAACAATTTCACTATATATATATATATATATATATATATATATATATATATATATATATATACATATATATATATATGTAGGTATGTATGTATATTTATGTCTATGTGTATATATATATATGCGCGTGTATATATATATATGCATGAATATATTTTTATAATTATATATTTATACAATTATATGAATCATATATCTACTTGTATGTGCATACACACACACATATATATATATATGTATATGTATATATATATATGCGTGTGTGTGTGTGTAAATATGTAAATATAAGGATGGATTAATGGATATATATAATAGCATATTTGTACTTATACCCATGCATGCATACATATATGTCTATAAAATAAGTATGTCCTATATATATAGACATACATATACACACAAACATACACACACACACACACATACATACACATATATATAGACATATATACATATACATATAAATACAAATATACATATATATGTGTATGTATATGTATATATATATATATTTATAATAAAACTTGGTATTGTCATTATTATATATATATATATATATATATATATATATATATATATATATATATATATATATATATGTGTGTGTGTGTGTGAAAATATTATAGAAAATAGGAAAGAAACTGGTTTGGTAAATAATCCAAAGTTCCTTAGTATTTTTGTTATTATTTTTAAAAAATAGTGCTCGATACGAAAGTAGAGCATGTGTATGTATGTATGTATGTATGTATGTATGTATGTATAACATATTTTTCATCGTTTTCTTCGAAGTAATTTGTTACTCTTCCATAAATTGTTCTGTCCACTAAAGATCGCGTCAAAAGTTTGTAAATTCTTTAGAACTTTTGATTTTTGCCTTATATCGCATATACTGTATGTGTGAGTGCGTGTGAGTATATGATAAAGAGTGCGTGTTTCTGTGTTCACGGGTGCGTGTGTGTCCGTGCAAAATTTCGTAAAACATACTCGCGAGTTGATAGTTAATGACAGGCTTTGGCAATTCGGACAATTACGAAATTTAGCATCGTGAATTTCATTATCGTCACAGCCAGAAACTTCACTTTTTAATCTTTATAATACAACATGTAAAGAAAGAATTCAGAAATTATTTGTCACTTGATCCTAGTGCAGTGATTATGAAAATATTTTCGCAAGCGGTTGATATTGTATTTTTTCAGACCGTGTTATTTAAAAGTAACTATAAGACCGACTTAGATAACAGAGAAAATTACATATCTATCTATCTATCTATCTATCTATCTATCTATCTATCTATCTATCTATCTATCTCAGCCTGTTCATTATCTATCTATCTATCTATCTATCTATCTATCTATCTATAAAGACTGTTTATTATCTATTTATCTAAGATTACGAACGAACAAAATTATATATATATATATATATATATATATATATGTATGTATATATATATATATATATATATATATATATATATATATGTATGATGTTCTCCAGATCGATGTCAA
>OZ010610.1:54246315-54261974 GCA_963932145.1 Acanthosepion lycidas | reverse complement strand
ATCTGTGACACTGTTTCATCTAAGAGGGGATGCGAAGGAGATGAGGTGGGGGTGCATCATAACAGCGAAATACGCTCTTTTTTTTCTCTCTCTCTCTCTCGCACAGTCTAAACACCATTAATATTAGCTTCTATAAATCATTCAGCTTATTGAGAAAAGGCCTGGGGATATTTTCGCGCGAAATTATGGGAGCGAAGTAAGGCAAGAGGTCGTTTTTTTTTTTTTTCTCTTTTCCAAATTGTCCAGTGTTGAGTAAAAAAAAAAAAAAAAAAAAGAAAAGAAAAAAAAGAACGAACGAACGAAAAAAAAGAAAACAAATCCAATCGTTTTTACTTCGTCCTTACGAATGCTTTTTGCAAATAATATTCATTCAGTCGCTCGCTCTTACTAGAAGGGAACGCGCTGACACTCGAAACCTCCGAAGTGGGGGTAGCGTATCACTTTACACACACACGCACACGCACACACACACGCAAACACACAGGGTGTGGGGGGGGGGGGCTAATAAGCAAGATGAGTTTTGAATAAGCGAAACACACATAAACTCGTAAGGCTTTCCTTACGAACAAAAATAAAATCAATCACAAACCACCCGTTCTACGTTTTCTTTCTTTTTATCTTTTTTCTTTTTTCTTTTCCTTTCTTTTTTATCTTTTTCTTTCTTTTTTCTTTTCCTTTTTTATCTTTTTCTTTTTTCCTTTTCATCTTTTTCTTTCGTTCTTTTTCTTTCTGTTTATTTTTTCTTTCTTTCTATCTTTGTCTTTCTTCCTTTTTATCTTTTCCTTTCTATCTCTTTCTTTATTCTTTCGTTCTTTCTTTCTTTCTTTCTTTCTTTCATTTTTCTTTTTCTTTCTTTCTTTCTTTTACATACTATTTTCCCCTTTCCTTCACCTTTTTACTCTTTTATTTATATCTTTATTTTTCTTCCATCCTTTCTTCCTTTTTTCTTTCTTTTAAAGACAGTTTTTTTTTTCTTTCTTTCACATTTCTTCCTCACTCACATTTACTCTTTTTTTTTATTTAAGGTTTTCTTTTTTTTTTTTACTTATTTTTCTTTCATTAGAGTTTAGGTTCTTTTTTCGTTTTTTTTATTTTATGTTTTACTTTTCATTTTTTGCGCCAATAACCTGTATCTGCTTGTTTTTGAGAGCCAGAAGGCAAAAATATTTATAAAAAGAAATTATTTACACTCGAACTAATATCCTCATCTTTGTTGTTATTATCACGATGTTATATGCGAGAAATCCTCAATCTAAAAACTGGTGTAAGCAAATGTCAAAATAATATATATATATAAAATAATGTATAAACATAAAAATGTCTTTATATATATATATATATATATATATATATATATATATATGTAGTAACAATACAATATGGTAATCCGTTTGGTATTTCCAGGTGGATATAGATCCAGAGAGATCTATGCCAAAAGACAGAACAAAATTATTATTAATTAAAGAATAACAAGCATTTTAGAAATATAAATAGCGCATTAAAAATAATACGACCGTTTTCATTCCAGGTGATTTTTGGGGTTTTTTACCCAGGTGATTTTTGGGGGTTTTTACCGAGGTGATTTTTTGGGGTTTTTACCCAGGTGATTTTGTTTGTAGGCCTTGAAGATTGAGAGCTACTTTTTTAGAGTTCTCATGAAATAAAAAATACCCATTGTTTAGTATTTGATATCTCGAAAATGTGGCATATGGAAACATCAACAATCCCTGTTGTAGTTGGAGCCCTAGGACTAGTTGGAAAAGATTGCAGTAGACTAATTGAAGGGATTCCTGGAAGTCCATGCCTCAAGGAGATACAAAAACTTGTTCTGACAAGTACAGCCCACACTTTACGAAGGGCTTTATCTATGTAATTTTTTTTTTTTTTTTTTTTGTCAGTGGAAAGTGCCATGATGCCATTTCTAACCTTAGGTCCCTGGGTGGGACCCGGAAAGAAATGTGTAAACGCCAGAAATCAAAGGAAATAAAAATAATAATAATATATATTATTATTATTATTAATTATGAAGCCCTGCACACACACACAAACACGCACACACATATACATATATATTTATTTATGTATATAAAATATTAATAGATTTATTTTAATGAGCCATTTATATTTCTTCAGAAGTTAATACGGTGGATTTTCCTTGTTTGCTGTGATGCTCTACGACGCAGAGTAAAACGATGTTTTTCTTTATATAGGGGGACGCAGGTTCGATCCCAACACATTTCCATCATTAAGATTTTTCGAATGCGCAGGTAGAAGTAATGTACACTGTTTACTTAGTAAAATTTGGGGCGTCTACTTCAAATACGAAGTGACCACTAAATAACGCTTGAAGTTATAGACATATATATATATATATATATATATATATAGTTCTGTTATATTACATCGAGCAATATTTTATTAACACCACCACTCAATGTGCGATATCTTCATATATATATATATATATATATATATATATATATATATATATATATATATATATATGTAAAAATATATAGAAAATCGGAAAGAACTCGTTAGGTAAATGATCCAAAGTTCTTTAGTATTTTTGTTATTATTTTTTAAAAATAGTGCTCGATACAAAAGTAGAGCATAAATATAATTATCTATTTAAAAATATGATTCCAATGCTACATAAGAGTTCTCATGTTTCAAAACCAGAGCCGAAAATTTCAATATAATTATTTGAATTAAAGTACCAAGCTCTGTTCCATCTTCAAGCGAAATTTTTTTTGGAAGATTCCCAAAAAGTTTCGCTTCAAGATGGAACAGAGCTTGGTACTTTAATTCAATTTAATTCAAATAATTATATTGAAGTTTTCGGCTCTTGTTTTGAAATATGAGAACTCTTATGTAGTGTTGGAATCATATTTTTAAATAAATAATTATATATATATATATATATATATATATAAATATATATATATATATATAATTATTTATTTTTAAAGAAAAAAAAAATTTATAACATAAATATGTTATAAAATCACTACAAAAATAGCCATTTTGTTTCAACACCCTCGGTGTCTTATCAAGTGATGACGTTGAATGTAAAATAAATGGTTTTAAAAGTTTCAAATTAATTAATAATCCTACGCAAGGGGAAAACGTTGAAACTTTTAAAACCATTTATTTTACATTCAACGTCATCACTTGATAAGACACCGAGGGTGTTGAAACAAAATGGCTATTTTTGTAGTGATTTTATAACATATTTATGTTATAAATTTTTTTTTTTCTTTAAAAATAAATAATTATATCTGCTCTACTTTGTATTGAGCACTCTTTTAAGAATAGTAATTGTTGGTTATTGGAATTCATTCCATATACACCAATCATATATTTGGTATATATATATATATATATATATATATATATATATATATATATATATATATAAACGTTATTATTGTAATAGTTCCCCTGTGTTTAACAGGGACTTTGTAAATTTGTAAATTATTACAATAATAACGTTATATATATATATATATATATATATATATATATATATATATATATATATATATATATATATATATATATAATTATTTATTTAAAAATATGATTCCAACACGCTACATAAGAGTTCTCATGTTTCAAAAAAAGAGCCGAAAACTTCAATATAATTATTTGAATGAAATTGAATTAAAGTAAGCTCTGTTCCATCTTTAAGCGAATTTTTTTATGGAATCAATCTTATGTAGCGTGTTGGAATCATATTTTTAAATAAATAATTATATTTATGCTCTATTCTTGTATCGGGCACTATTTTTAAAAAATAATAACAAAAATACTAAAGTATTTTCTATATATTTTCACACACACACACACACACACACACACACACACACACATATATATATATATATATATATATATATATATATATATATATATATATATATCCAGTCTATCTTTCTAGCTAGCTAGCTATCCGGCTCCCTGCTTTCCAGTTAACTTTAATCTTCAATAATTTAAATGCAATGTTAATCACTATCTGTTACTCTTCCTTTGTTCATTAATAATGTTTCTGTCTTAGCGGCTTTACTGCCTTGCTTGGGGTGAACTTGCTTAAAAAAAAATAAAAAGTCTCAGTTTTTTCGTATCTATCTGGTTTTCTGCTTATACAAAATCATTGTTATTCCTGTTTGCCGTTTTTAATTTTCAGTTCGATTTCATCCATCATTAATATTAAGCGTTATATTGATCTGGGTCACACTCGAATATCCTTGCCAACCTATGTGTACTTGAATGCACATACGGTACAGAAAATGTTAAGATCAACCTTTGGAAGGGAAAAGGAAAAGTAAGTGTTAATTAGTTTGGGTTGCAAGGTTTGCTTTTTTAAAAAAATCCACAAATACTTAATAAGTCGTTTAATTAATTAATACTGTACCAAAAACCCTGGACTGGAAAGTACATTAATTCATAACTTATTATAAATTCTTAAATTAAAGATTAAACCTTTAATAAATTCGCTACTATTACTATTTGTTCTAAGATTGAACCTCACTTCTGCCAAATTTTTTTTACTGTGGTGAAAATCTAATCAGATCATTTTCTTCTAATTTATTCTATGCTTTTTTTTTTTTTACAAATCAATCCATGAAACAGCTAAAAAAATAGACAAAAATCCTGTAATTTAAGCCAAAAAAATTTTGATCAAAACGTTTTACTGATTGACTTAGATGTTTTTTTTTACGGCTTATCAACCTTTTGCATGTTAAATTAAAGCGGGTACATATTTTTGGATTGTCATAACTTTTTTTTTTTTTTGAGATAACAAAGATTTTTCGATATGGGTTAAATAGTATGAGTTAGGGAGAAGAGATGGATTCATGCCTTTCTCAAGCGTGTAACTGAGTATAACGAACCTGACCGGAATTCAAGCTCGGTTCTCTGATTTTTCATTCCGAGTTGTTATCCATTACACCATCTACACATCAAAGATAACAGCATCTGGTATTCTCATGACGTTACCCATCTAGGTACTGACCAGATCCGACGTTGCTTAACTTCGGTGATCGGTTAAAACGTTTGTACAAATCCTATAGCCAGATTTATAATCGCCAGACATTATAATCTTCACTAAATTTGCTCTAAACTAGGTACCTCCACTTTTCGCTGAAAAAAATGCCCCAAACATTATAAAAACAAAGTTTTATCATCAATATGTTTATGTCATCATTAAGAGGAAAGAACAAATTATTTTTTAATTATTTTTTAAATATTTTACTCCTTTCTAACATATTCAAAATTTTGGTTATATATCTTGTTTTATTTTGTTTTTAAGTCTCGGGTGATGTATTATTTACAATTAGTGTTTTTGCGCATTTTTATCGGTGAAAAACCCACTGATTTGGAAATTCTTGCAAAAATCAAATAATTGTCAGATTTTAATGAAACATTCAGAACTTATTCACAAATAAATGAAATTATTTTTGAATATTTTTGTTTTGCTAAAATATTGTATTTATATATATATTATCAAACACTTAATTTCATGAAATTTCGAGAAATTAAATTATCTTTGTAAAATTTTATTAGTTAAACTAGGACTCTTTGGAGAATGTAAATAATCAATTTTTTTTTTTCAAACTACTGCTGTTTTCCAAAAAATCTGCACCGAATTGTAAACTAAAAAATGCAGTAAAATTACGACATTATTTAATTAGAGAAAGTTTTAATTGCTTTTATAGATAAAATTTATTTACTATTCTGAAGAAAAAATTTCGATGAATAATGAATTTTTACAAGAATTGTTTTCATTTTTAAAATTTTAATTATAATAAATCATAATTTAAAAAGCGCTTAAAATTCTACATTACTGTCAAGATATTGTAATTGATTGGAAACTAAAATTACAAATAAAATTTCAAAAGTCATTTTGCCCAAAGATTTTTAAAATAATTTTTAATTTCTTTTTTTAGATTAAACATTTCCATTTTTGTATGTATGGTAGTCTATACATGCCATTAATATTAAAAGGTCACCTGTTGTAAGAGCTGACTTTACTGAGAAATTCGCTTGTGTCCCTTTTTTATTCATTTCGTGTTTACATCTCAACGGGCTACGCACATCTTCCCTTCAAATTAATAAGTAGGTACCTCCACTAATTCCGTATAAATTTTCGATACCGAATTAGTGGAGGTACTTATTAATTTTAATATTAATGATACATGGCACAGTGGATAAAGGCGTTGGCTAGATTCAGTGACAGGACCCAAAGAGTGTGAGTTCAATACCCGGTTAAGGCAGTGGTGAAGTTGGAGCGGGGAATTAACTGATAACTGACAACTGACATCCATTAGACATGGCACGTGGAACTAGAACAGTCTACCACAGTGAGCGAAATAAAGGGTTCAGTTCGACAATCCAGCCACCTGAAGAAGGCCGAAGTGTACAACGGCCGAAACGTTGTAATAAATATGGCGACAAAGATGAGGAAAATAGTCCGAATAATGTAAATCGTGGGAAAAATCATGTTGAAAAGACATGTCTTCTGATAGAAGTTGTAACTCCAGTGGAAAAAAAAAACACATTTGAGAAATTAAACAAATACAAGGGCCTTGAGATAAAAATCAGTAAAAGGTGGCATCTCAAGACGACAGCATCACATCTTGTGATTGGAGCGTGAAGAATGGTATCTAAAGTCGAAAACACATATATGGACCAAATTCCTAGTAACCCTAAAATAGGATAATTGCAAAAAAATCATATTCATGTTTCAATCTCACATCTTTCGATATCTCTCCTTGCAGAGACCGTATTTTTTTTAATCATTTCGCCCCAAGCAAGGCAATAATGCTACAAAGACGCAACGGTTTACTAAGCGTTAGAGAATGTAAAGAAAACAAAAAAAAAAGAACAAAAAAACCCCCAAAAAACTCTATTATGGAGAGAGAACAATAAAAAAAACAGGAGCTAAGAAGACAGATGATAACGATTGATATTGCATTTAAATTTTTCAAGATCTAAGTTGTCTGGGAAACAAGAAGCCGGAATAAAGTTCCACAAGCGGAAAGTACGAGAGAAGAAACAGTTAGCATAGAACTTACGGTTTCATTTAGTCATTTCAACTGTAACAGGATGAGACCTTACCGCCAATCTAGTACTGTGCTTGAATTCATAAAGTCTATGTACCATAGAGGGAAGTTCATCAGAACAATTAACATGAAACTACTTATAAAAATGGAACAGAGAAGCTACTTTACTGCAGTAGAAAGGTGACTGAAGCCGAGATGCCAGGCCAGGACGAATAACATTGCAGATTCTTCTTTGGATTTTATCAATGATCTCTAAATATGTAGCAGGAGCACTAGGCTACAAGTGGCAGTAATATTCAAAACACTGACGAATGGTTGACTTGTATTTATGCGCGTTTTAAATTTTAAAATTTTAAAAACTAATATTTTTATTTCTATTTATAAATACTTGTTGCAAAATAAAATCCTTACACTTGCCTTGATAAAGTTCGTCAGAGGACGAAACGCGTCGACTAAGAAAAGCGTTTTTTTTTTGTCTTTATTCATGTTTATTTTTTTCTTCTTCCATGGTGATTTTCTAAGCATAGCGTAGATGTGGCACAAGGCCTGAAGTATGAGGCACCCAGTGAGGAACGAACTCACTATTTAGTCGTAATTGATCTAGCGAGACAAGCTTGTTACCCATTACACCACGTTGAGATGATCCTTTTTTCCTTCTATGTGTTGTGTCCCTTCATAAAGTGGACGTTTACGGTTCTCCACATTTTCTGTTGTAGATGTTAGCATTATCTATTTTTTGCTACTCCTCACTTAATCCCTGTTCTCTCAGACTCCTTAGGTAGGTTATTAGCTCAATTTCTCTGCCCCTTCTTGCGTTAAATATGTCCTGTGGGTGTTAAATTTTCCAAATCCTCTTTCCTCATTATGTGTTCTAGAAATTTCAATTGTTTCTTCCTCAAGTGTCCGTTTTGTTTCCATTTTATCTAACATTTCGTCGTTTCTCACATGTTCAGTTCATCGTATTCTCAGCATCCTTCTGTAGAACATTAATATATATAAATATACAGAATGTTTGAAAAGTATTATGGGACCTTACCCATAATAACATAATGGACTATTCCATACGTAATAAATACTGCGCCACAAGAGGAAGCAGGGAGTTCCGTCTGAAGTCTGGAGTTCCGTCTGAAGTCTGAGTTCAGTCTGAAGTCTGAGTTCAGTCTGGAGTCTGGAGTGAGGTCCGTCAGAAGTGCGTCAGTCAGTCAGAGCGAGCGAGTCAGTCAGTCGAGTATGGTGGTTGTCGAATAAGGGCAATGTTGTACTTAGCCAAAAACCGCTGCACATGATATGGTCAATGATGGAACCTCTGTGTTGTGGCGAGACTCCCACACTCTACACATTCTCCTCCCAAACACTGCTATAAGCAATATATGAGCGAAAACGTTCAAGAGGCAAAATCTGGATAAAGAATATGGTGGTTGTCGAATAAGGGCAATGTTGTAATTAGCCAAAAACTGCTGCACATGATATGGTCAATGATTGAACCTCTGTGTTGTGGCGAGACTCCCACACTCTACACATTCTCCTCCCAAACACTGCTATAAACAATATATGAGCGAAAACGTTATAACTTAGCGTGTATGCGCGACAGAGTTCAACGTCCATCGGTGCCAAGTAGCTTCACTCTGCCTACTTTATCTCCGTTATTATAGAAGCAGTCTCGATACTTTTTTATCAGTCCTCTTTTCAGTTATGTGACATGCGTGATACACGCTTAGGCGATCATGTATATTTTATATTTCATGTATATTTCCATACATGACTGACGAGGCAGTTTTTCCCGCTGTAGGTTGACATTTCTATCTGTGGTAGACCAGTTGCCATCCAAGACTATAGAACCCGGTCTGTCATGCTATTTACCCATAACTGGGGGAAAAGAAGAGGATTCATACCTTTCCCAAGGGTATTAGCACGTAAGTGAATGTAATGAATTCGACTGGAATTCGAACTCGGCTTTCCGATTTCTCGAGCCGCTATCCATCCAAACCGTGCCTCCCAGTGTACTGATGTCAAATCGAGGCTTCAGTTTGATCAGGTGATTTAAACAGTGTTGAATCCATTGTGCGTCTCACTCTCTGTAGTTAAAAACAAAACAATTAAAAAACCTTTGCTTCCTATTAGAACAATTAATATTGAGTATTACGAGTCAAATAACCCTACCACATGTACTCCAGTCGTAGTAACGATATTCTGCCTTGGGTACGATTGCCTGGCGGCGCCCAAACCACATCAGGCTGGTTTTCTTTCTCCTAGAACAGTCGCCAACCAAAGTTACAGGACACAATCTATCCTGCTGTTTACTCCATGACTGAGGAGGGTAGGGAGAAGCGATGTATTCATATCTTTCCCCAAGTTTAATTCGAGCTTGGGTCTTTCCATCCTTCGTACTATTCTTACTCTCTTTCTCTTTCTTTCTTTCATTCATTCTTTGTTTCTCTTCATTCATGTTTTCATCGTTTTGCTCTTTTGCATATTTTCTTTCACTCTTTCTTCCGCCCATCCAAGGGTATTAACACATAAGAGAATGAAATGGATGCGACTGGAATTCGAACTCGGTTCCCTGATTCCTCAATTTCCAAATGTCCGCTTTTAAAGCCATAATAAATAAATTTGTAGTTTGCTATTATATGTCTCGGTTTGATAGCTTTGAAATCCTAAGAGTTTTTACGGGGTATCGTCACTCACTTCTGACAACAAAGCTACATTTATGAATGAAACACTAGAAACTAGTAATATGTTAATTTCATTGTAATAATCTCTGGGGTAATGGTAAGGAGAATTATTAAGGAAAGTCTCATACAGTGTAACCCGGATATAAGAGAAACCCGGATATAAGATAGATTTTCTCTGGTCCCAAATTAGAGCCTGTGTTAATGTATATTGTAGACCAAACCCGGATATGAGAAACCCGGATAAAAAGACTTCTTCTCCGGTCCCGACAACTCTCTTATATCCGGGTTACACTGTATAAAATATATTTGCATCCAATTATATTACAGTGGAAATTTCTCTTTGAAATTTTACTTCATCATCAAAGTAATATTTTCTTGCAATATATCATTTTAACATTATTTTTCCTAACTAATGATCGGATACAGTCTGTCCATATTTGATCTGGAGTTTACGGCCGTATCACGTTGAATTACTGGTTCCCGTATGACGACTGGAATTAAGCAACGTCGAGCCTGGTTATTAGCTAGATTGGTGACCCCTTGAGAATACCAGGTGGAAGTGCGGGTTGGGTAATGAGTAATGGCTCGGAATTATTAATCGGAGAGCCGAGTTCCAATTTCAGTTACGTAATTACGATTGGGAAACGTATGAATCCACCTCTGCTCCCTTCCAAGCTATGGATTAATTAGTAAGGCTTGCATCATTAAATCATTATGCCAAAAAAATAAAAATTTTCTCACAACCTAAAATATTTTCTGACTTTAGATAACCTGAAAAGGGCTTGTGTAAAAAGAAATCAAAGAAATCAATCAACAATCATATTTGATCAGTATCTGATCTTAATTTATTATATATATATATATATATATATATATATATATATATATATATATATGTATATATATGTATGTATGGTTACATTTTTCAGAATAATTCTGATGATAAAACAATTTGTATATAAAAAAGACAATTGGAAAAAATATTTCTTAGACATTACCGACGCGTTTCAGGAATCCGACTTTATGAAGGCAAGTATAAAAGCGAAAAGTTTTTTTAGTTAGATTTTAAATTCAAAATATTCTGAATTCAAAAGGCAAGTATAATATTAAAAAGCCAAATTAAAAAAAAAAGTTACCAATATCCACAAATTTAAATCTAACTAAAAAACATTTAACTTTAAAACTTGGCTAGATAAAGTCAGATTGACGAAACGCGTCGGCAATGACTAAAAAATATATTTTCCAATTGTCTTTTTTATCCATATATATATATATATATATATATATTCAAAAATATACATTATAGCCAACACTGGCAGAATGACTCAGAGTTTCATCCACTATGCAATCATAGTGCATGATACACTGGGTCGTACTGTCGGCGTGGGATATTATGTATATTTATTAAAATATACTTAATAGCTCTGTTATTTAGCATTGATCACTGTTGTATTTACAGCAAAGAATATATATGTATACATATATATATATATATATATATATATATGTGTGTGTGTGTGTGTGTGTGTGTGTGTGTGTGAATACTTGCACGTACATTTTTTTATTTGATTTCATATATATATATATATATATATATATTTATATATATATATATATATATATATATATTTATATATATATATATATATATATATATATATATATATATATATATATATATATATCAAAAGAAAGAACAGTAAGATATATAATCCGGTGAGGATGAAATGGAACTAATGTCTTTAATTTAATTACAAAATTAAATTCGGGCCTTCCATTTTTGAAACATGGTTAGAACTGTGTAGCGAAAAAAACCATATTTTAAATCAATTAATTTATAATATATATATATATATATATATATATATATATATATATATATAGAGAGAGAGAGAGAGAGAGAGAGAGAGATAGATAGATTGATAGATAGATAGATAGATAGATAGATAGATAGATAGATAGATAGATAGAAGTTCAGGACTTGCTCTTTTGCTGTCAGCAACATGATCACATTTGAAATTAAGAATGTTCGTTCATTTAAAATACTATATTTTTTAAGAAAATATGTTCAGTTTAAATGCAGGAGTCATATAAAACGTCATACATTTCAGTTTAAATGTTTTTCTTGTGGCCTGACAGCAAAGGGAAATTATCACCTGTAGCGCAGATATCCGTTTAAATTTCATTCAAATTTTGTTTGTTTGTTTGTGTGTGTGTGTGCGTGTGCGTGCGTGTGTAAGTTGATGTTTGCGCATATTTAAATTCAATGACAACCTGAAAAATATTTCAACAAATTTTAAAAAACTTCCGAAAATTCAAGTAACATCTTATGTTTTTTTGTTTGTTTGTTTCAAAAAGGATTTAACAAATTAAATATATTTTCTTGTCTACTGTATTCATGATTTTATTGCTCCGCCCAGATTAAATTGTGTGGGGGTGGGAATTTTATTTAAAACTCAATCAATTGTGTCTGGATTTGTGTGTGTATGCTTGCTTGTAACACAAGCACATGTAAGTCATTCAAACACAAGACACTATGTACCGATCAACTCTTTTGTCATTCCTATTTCATAGCAAATATATTAAAATGTTAAAAAGCATTTGTTTTGTTTTAATGTTTCTCAAATGAAGAGTTGTTATTTAAAGCAGAGAGAATTGTTTCCGGATAAAACAAAACAAAAAGATGCTCTTTATCGCTATCTGGACTTCTTAATCATCATCATCATCTTCTTCTTCTTCTTCATCTTCTTCTTCTTCTTCTTAATCATCTTCTTCTTCTTCTTCTTTTTCTTCTTTTTCTTCTCAATCTTCTTCTTCTTAATCTTCTTCTTCTTCTTTTTCTTTTTCTTCTTAATCTTCTTCTTAATCTTCTTCTTCTTCTTCTTCTTAATCTTCTTCTTTTTCTTCTTAATCTTCTTCTTCTTCTTAATCTTCTTCTTCTTAATCTTCTTCTTCTTCTTCTTCTTTTTCTTCTTAATCTTCTTCTTCTTAATCTTCTTTCTTCTTCTTAATCTTCTTCTTCTTCTTAATCTTCTTCTTCTTAATCTTCTTCTTCCTAATCATCATCTTAATCGTCTTCTTCTTCTTCTTCTTCTTCATCTTTGTAACGCGTCACTTCCGGACATAGGCGATCGTGTCTCTTCACAACTTCCCATCTTGTGTGGCTCTTAGCAGGTTTTCTCACTTTGTTAAGTCCCCCCCCTTCAAACAAGCTAGTAAGTAGCTCGCTGGTTTACCCTATCTGTCTTGCATTGTATTTTAATGTCATATCCTTACAAAACATGGACGATGATGACTCTTCACAAATTCCTTTCTCTAATTGTCATGGGATAGTGGAATGATGGAATGATCTCTCGTTGCCTACTCCAATGTAATCTGTTATTTAACCCTTAGCTGGAGGGAGAAGAAATACGTTCATACATTTCCCATGTATATAAGGGAAAAGTGAACACAACTGAGATTTGAACCCGGTTCTTTTGCTCCACTTTCCGATACTCGTTAAATTACATGCAAAACATTTTAAAATTATAATTTTAAATAATAGTTTTCCATATATCTAAACTATTATTATGGACTTTAATTTTGGTAAGTGAAAATTTCTTTGAAATTTCCAGATTTTTTCTGAAATCAAAAAAGTACAAATTTTAAGCAAAATGGTTAAAATATATTGAGAAAAGAAAGCGTCAGTTTAAACTCACACCAGGGGTAGACGTTTTACTGCTCAACTCCTTACAAGCAGCTCGGTCGACACGTAGCAGAGAAAGGATTTACGAGCTACTCTAGTTGCCTATCACTTCTGAGTAAGATTTTGATCCTCACCGGGTGCAACGTAATTATGGCCTTGTGCCAAACTAAGCTAACCTTAATAAACGATACTTCATTTTAAGGTAATTGTTAGTGGATTATTCTGAATAACCATTACTAGAGATGGATTCGATCCTCACTGTGTGCCCCGTATGTTTGGCCTTGTGCTAAACTAAGCTAATATTTATAAATAATACCGTAGGTGCCTCACTGTATGCGCCATACTGGGGGCCTTGTTTCCAAACTAGGCAATGCTTAATAAATATCATCTCTTTGCTATCATCTAAGTATGAGTTCCAGTTTTCACTGGTAATTCGTAACAAATTCGAGTTGCAAACAATGGAAATCTCTATATTATTATGTTATTATTACTGAATTTTATTGGATTCAAGACCAGTTCAAAACCAGAAATATATTTGTGAAATAGGTCATATGCGCTTTTGTCACTAATGCCGTGAAAAGGCATGAACAAGTTTCAACAGTTTTTGAACAACTCAGTGTTCTCAAATCCTCGGTCACGATGACGTGACTTTGTACTACAACAACTATCGGCTTCAGAACATTCATGTCAAATCAATTCCACTCACGATTCTTGGGTCAACCTGTGGTATGGTTTACAGACACTTTCCAGCGATGCCGCACACTTGGATCGCTTCCTTGATGCACACTGCTAGCGAGGAGGCCATGTTTACACTGTTACAGCAGAAGAAAATTCGCGCGACCAAACTTAAACTTCGATCACAATAGGACCAACTATTAGCACAAATGAACAGAAGGCAGCGTGACAAAATCAAAAAGACACGTTATGGCGAATGTGGTGTAAATTAATGAATTACCATCGTAATTTTAAATAATGTATTAGGTTGAAGTCTTCAATATAATAACCAAGGATTTTCAAACAATATGCCATGTGTATAGTAAAATCTACATATATAAAGTTGTAGCCTCTGACTGACTGTTTGTTATCGAACTCCACGTAGGATTTTAGAGATAGACCCCCCCATAACCATATATATCCTGAAACTACATTATTCAGGCTACTTGGATAAATATATTTCATTTTGATCAAAGGGGGCCGCGGGAGCCATCCCCGACACTGATTTTTTGCCTTTGATATAATTTTACAATGATCAAAGAAGGGACATGGGAGTGGGGGGGGGCATTCCCAACACACATATACACTGAATTTTTTCCCTTGGATTTAAATTAAATTGAAATTTGAACAAGGGAATGACACCTAAGGCACTTGGACATGTATATTTCATTTTGATCTAAAGAGGGACCAGAGAGGGGAGGGCATCCCCAACATACATATACACTGATTTTTTTCTCCCTTTGATTTAAATTAAATTGAAATTTGAACAAGGAAATTACTCCTATTCAAAATATAGAAGGAGAAAGCCAGAAGATGGAGGTCACATTGCCAAAACGATTGAATAATGTCGAAATGCATCATTTTTCTCCACAAATTATAACAATGATTTAAAATCAATCATCATTTTCTTACAAAAAAAGTTGTGTGACACGTAGAAAGGCGCGGGTAATTCGTCTTGATATGAATATAAAATTGAATAAAAACTACTCAAAAATCCATTAGCCTATTTATCCCTTTTTCTTGTGGGACACGTAGAGACCTCATACGGAACCCTAGAGTTCAGGGGATACATTGGATACGAATGGTCCTTTCAACAACTCGTGAACGCGATAAATAATTCAATAATAATCTGATATATTACGAAAAACACAGACACTTGCTACTGAAATAATAAAGAAAATTGTAATATAATTAAATGTTTGAAATTGTAGCGTATCTATTTTGGAAATTCGAAAGAGTTAAAATAAAATAATTATAGATGCATAAACATATAGTCAATATTTAAATATATCTGGGTATATAGACTTATACAAAACATGAGCAATTTGAGGTATTTCATAACAATCTAAATATTAAGATATTGATACATTAATATCTTAAACAGTAAGTATATCTATCTATCTATCTATCTATCTATCTATCTGTGACTCTTCACATCTATCTATCTACCTATCTATCCATCTATCTGTCTGTGACTCTTCATATCTATCTATCTATCTATCTATCTATCTATCTGTGACT
>OZ010610.1:54228815-54241315 GCA_963932145.1 Acanthosepion lycidas | reverse complement strand
ATATATATATATATATATATATATATATATGTATATTAGTAGATAATAGTAATATATATAGATGCTCCTTCGTTATTTTAGCGTGTGCGCATGTGTCAAACAGAATACATAAAAAATAACTATATGTCGGATTTACGTTTGGATATGATACAGAGCAGATATGGATGTTTCGAGAATCGACAGAAAAATGTGTTTAAAAGGGCACTACTCGTGCTTCCTTGATTGGAAGTCCTACGTGGCCGAGCGGTTCGGCACGTCAGATCTAATGACGGTCACCCATATGACGACGGAGGTCGCCTATTTCTCTGACAAGATTTCTCGAATATTCAGGCCAGTAGATTTAGTTGGATAAAAAATACTGTTTAATTAGAAAAAAAAAACAGTGCTTCTACTCAAATATGAGTATCCATAAAAATGACATTTAATCAAAAAAAAAAATTAAAAATAACACACACACAGATATATATATATATATATATATATATATATATATATATATATATATATATATATATGCAATATGAGTAGATAGGTTCGCCTTTCATTCGGTTCACACTCATCTCCGATCTTTTGAACAGTTGTAAATATTCATCCATTTTTTTCTTGTTTAGTAATAAGTTCACGGTTCCTTCTAAAGTCTACTCCAACTCTATGCTTCAAACGTCTCTCTTTAAACTCCGAAATTTTATTCGCTAATTAAATCTTGCCCTCTTCAAGTCTAGAGTTTCTTTCATGTAATTTTGCTCTTTAATACAGTTCCACAAAGTAATCTTCTACCTTTGACCTTTTATTGTTCTTTCTTTCGTTTAAAAAATGTAGTCTGTGCGTATGCATAATTGTCTAATGAAGCCTTAATAAAAGGGAAACATGCTCGTTTGATAAAATTTTCCTATTTGTTCTTTAGCCTATCATTCTGCCGGATCTCGATCCGTATTTGATCCCAATTCATAAAGAAATATCCTTGAAGATGTTAAAAAAAATGTAATATCTGGTGAGAACATACTGAAAATTTGCCCCCAGTTTTGTCAAAAACATTTAAATAAAACTAAAATAAATGTTTTTGTAGAGTTGCTCTTGTATAATTTTATGAAATATTATCTTCTCTCAAGATTGAACAGGAGTTCAATCTGAGAGAAATTAATATTTTATAATTTAAAAAATTAATACATTTAATATTTATTTTTAAATAATTTAATTAAAATATTTCAGTGCGATTTTCATATTCAACTCGTAAAAAGAATTAAAAAAAAAATAAAGCCGTGTTTGGAGAATAAAAAATATAATGTTTGACCCGTTGGCTCCCAAACCTCGTTTTCCTTGTTGTCCCAACATTATATCTTAATAAATTTTGATGTAAGCGACTTTATGTTTTAACATTGCTTCATATATGAGGCAAGGATATCATAGGTAGTATTTATTACCCACCACCCATCGAGATGTCGTTTGATACTTGTGTTCATTTTATAACTCAGAGTCCCCCAAGACTCACCTGTGGGTCTTTGGAAAATTCCAAATATACATGTATTACACTAACACTAAGTCTCATTTTCTACATTCAAAAATATTTAAATTGTTTGGGAAAAATGTGGTTCTGGGGTACCATGATGTCATAAAGAATCAATCATAGCATCTAAATGCCAATAATTCTTATAGAAAATAAATTAGAAAACGACTCACCGCAGAATCGTGTGGGTCTTGCAGGCATACCCCGACGACTTTCCAGTGTGTCGTGTGGGTGCCAACGTGTTAACAGTATTTTGCAAGTTAGATTAATTTTGTACGGACATTCACAAAAAAAAAAAAAAAAAAAAAAATTCTGAATTGTCTCCTTTGATTAACGAAAGATTAATATAATAATTAAATAATGCTTACATTAAGAATATTTTTTAAAGAATTCATTGAGTGCAAATAAATATTTACTGACATCAAACAGTTTAAAAAAAAATAATTAAAAAAATAAAAAATATGAATAAAACTTAAAATATCATTTCACTAGTTTTTAATTAATTTCTTTTTTATATACTTTCAATGAAGTATAAAAAATAAAATGATCTATCTATATATAAAATTCTATGACTTTCCGTTAGTCCGTCTGCCCGTCACATCCTTTTAAATAGCCATACATTGAACGATTGAAACCAAAGTTTGGGGAGAATTACAAACGGTTAAGCGGGTACAAAGTACAGTTGGTTTTACTATGGTGCGTAACTTAGTACAATAAATTTTCATTCATTTTTGGAGAAAAATTAAGTTTTGTTATTTAACATATAAAATCTCCCACTATTTTAAAAATAATCTAATGATTAAAATAACAAATAAATATAAATGCAATATTGTTTTTTACATATCTTTTCTTTTAGTTTTTATATACCAGAATCCATTTTCCAGTTCTTCCTTCTTTTGCGAGAACTCTAAACAAATCAGAAGATCATACACTTCAAAAAGTTGGAATTTGGCCCCAGAAATAAATATTTATGCATGGTCAGTTTTATGTTGCATGCTCAAGAGTAAGAAATCCTACGAATTTATTCTTCACTGTTAAAAAGGAAAAAAATCAAATTAAATTAAAGAAATCATTAAACCAGGAAGTAGGGTTTTTGTCAAAGCTTTTTTCCAAAGAAATCAGCTTATTTAAATTTCATCGATTAGTTTGCGCAGTTGAACGAAACAGAGTTTGTAAATGTCGACAAAAATGTTAGCGATAACTTCAACAAGGATATAGTTCTATTACATTTCATAAAAACGTCTAGAACAAAAAATTATATTCTTTAACAAGTAATTATATAAGGTTAAATTAAATTTATTTTAAACAAAAATACCAATTTCTTGATTATTACACAGCTGTTGTTCCGTATTTATTTAACTTTTAGTAATTTTTCGCGCGCTTTTTCGCCCGTGATGAGAGTGAAAAAATTACTACTGTAAGCATAGGACATCACAGGCTACCGTGAGTAAATAAACGTCATTTTCACTATATTCTCAACGAAAAGTAAGCATTACTTTTATAAAAATCCGGTTAAATAATCTTTCATTTATTAATTTACTTTGAAATAAATCTCTAGTACAAATACTGGATTTTAAACAGATTTTTAAGTTTGTTGTTTAAATTTTTCGACGGTTCGGTGAGTCGATGTGTAACGAGTGAACGTGCCAATGTTTTAAAAATGTCTAAAAAAATTACATACGGCCTCATATCAAAATAAAGCTTAGTAAATAATTACTGTGGTGGCTCTGAACATGGAGGAGAGATTCAGAAACCATAACTACTGCCATGAGTTCAATCATCACTGGGGGCTCAGTATTTGTGGTTAGATTAAGACTTCTTAAATGGCTTCTCTTTCGTCATCACATCGTGATGTAATTGTTAGGGAATCAGTCTCATAATCCCTTAATATTGCCGTGAGATTTATCACCATTTCGTGCTCCATATTTCTGACCTTGCACCATACTGACTTCTTAAATATCTTTGATCATCTCGTCGTGAGGTAATCGAAAGGGAAACAGTCTAATAGACCATCACCAATGTAGGGAGGTTGATCCTCACTGGGTGTCCTATAATAAACTAAGGCTAAACTAAGAGTTTTTAAACGTCTTCTCTTTCGTCCGTTCGTTGTGAGGTAATTCTTAGGGAATCAATCCAGAAGACTACTCTTACCATTATGAGATTAATTCTCACCGGGTGCTCCCTAATTGTGACCATGTGCCAGACTATGCCAAGCTTAATATATATATTTTTATGGTGATTTTCTAAGCGTAGCTTAGATGTGGCACAACGCTTAAAGTATGTGGCACCCGGTGAGGACCGATCTCACTACTCAGTCGTAATTGATCTAGCGAGAGAAGGTTACTTACCGTTCCAACACGTCGAAGTGCTCTTAAATAATTGTATATCTGAAATGGACAATATTTTAAGAAAACGTTTTTGTTTTCCGAGGGAAATCATTTTAAAAGTTCAAGAAACATGACTATATACAAATATCCAGTGAGACATTGATCCCCATAAAGTGGTTCTAAAATACAGCGGCCATTGCTCGACAATTACTGTTTCCAACGGGCGATATCAACTCTGCTACAGAAGGTAGGGAGTGAAAAATGAGGTTTTTAAAGCCTTGATAAAGATGAAATAAATAAATAAATGCTGATGCCAACGGGTAAACTTCTTATCAGTTAAGAATTAAATGCTCTACTTCTGGTCTTTATTGTCTTCAAGTCTGCCTCAAATATTTGAGTAAAGAAAAAGGAATTCCAAAACAAATTTACGTGCAGAATGCTATTCGTTTTTATCACATCATCTGGTCTTGAAGTATATGACGCCTTGAAATAACATCTACCAATCTTAGTCTGGTTTTATTTATGCGCCTATATATTTGTATGTATGTATTGTATGTATGTACCTATGTAGTTGCTCATTCATATTTCACACTGTTCACATCTATCTATCTATCTATCTATCTATCTATCTATCTATCTATCTATCTATCTAAATCTCTTCGTATATATGCATATATGTATGAGCGTATACAGTCATATTTCCACACATATTCATATCTAGTTAAGTTTTTTCTTTCTTTCTATCTATCTATCTATCTATCTATCTATCTATCTATCTATCTATCTAAATCTCTTCGTATATATGCATATATGTATGAGCGTATACAGTCATATTTCCACACATATTCATATCTAGTTAAGTTTTTTCTTTCTTTCTTTCTATCTATCTATCTATCTATCTATCTATCTATCTATCTATGTTCATAACTATCTCAGTTCATATCTATCTCGGTCTGTTCATTATCTATCTATCTATCTATCTATTTTTGTATTTAAGTGTATATATATATATATATATATATATATATATATATATATATATATATATATACTGTGGGGGGATAAATATTCGTACACCATGAAATTTTTTGATTAACAGTTATATGCAAATAACAATAAGAAAACTGCTATAAATGAAATTGTGTTATTTATAAAATTTTGAGGTGAAAAAAGTATTCGTACAGCATTATAATACCTATTTAATACTTTGTGGCATATCCTTGACTTAATTCAACAGCAATCAGTCTCTTTCTGTAGCTTTTAATCAATGATTTGCAAGTTTCAATTGGTATTTTACTCCATTCTTCTTTGCATATTTTCTTTAGGTCCAAGATGTTTTTCGGAGCTCTTTTATTAACTTGAATTTTCAATAAATTCTCTATGAGATTCAAGACTGGAGACGGATGGCCATTCGAGTGTATTGACATTGTTTTCAATCAGCCATTTTTTTCGTAGATTTAGCCGTATGTTTTGGGCCATTATCTTGTTGCGACACACATTTATTTCGGAATCTAAGAATTATTACTGACCCAAACAAATTAGAGTCCAAAACATCTTGGTATATTTTTGGATTTCATTCTACCATCTATTATCTCTAAATTACCCGTACCATTAGCAGAAAAAAACATCCTCAAACCATATTGTCAACACCAAATTTCACTGTTATGATTGTGTTCTTCGGTGCAAAGCCTGTGCCGTCTTTTCTCAAAATGTCAGTCTGAATTACAAACAAATTGTTCAATTTTTGTTTCATCTGTCCATAAAACACTTTCCTAAAATGATTCAGGTTTTTTTTTTATGCTCACGAACAAATTTTAACAAGGCATCCCTATGTTTCTTCAATAGCAGTGGAATTTTTCTTAGTTGATTTTAGTTGACTTCTATGACGTTCATTGCTTGTTGTTCACTTCGTAACAATAACACTTGATACTTTTAATTCTTCTTGTATTTCTCTCCATGTATTCATTGGATATTCATGAATTTTGCGCTGAATTCTTCTCATTTATCGTGTAGAAATCTCGATTTGTACACTAGATCTCAATTTGTTCGCAGCAGTTTTTAACTTTTTATACTAAGCAATAACGGAATTAATAGTAGTAAATGGTATATTCGGGAATTTCTGTTATCTTTCTATAGCTCTTCCTCCAATGTTTAATGATCAATTCGTTTTGCGAGTTTCATAGTTCCTTACCTTTCCCCGTGATAATAATTGTTGTTTATGATTTGTGAGCAGAGATAACCTTATATAAGAAATGAATTGTGGAATGTTCTAGATGGTTCCTGTAATAAGATAATTGAAAGAATCTAGTAAAATCTTCCAAAGAATTAGGCAAATAAAGGTAATTTAAGCCTTTTGATATTAAAAACACAATTTGTATGAACACGTTTTTGCCATCAAATTTAATAAATAACGCAAAATTTCATTTATAACAAAGTTTTTTCATTGTGTTTTTTGCATATTGCGGCATTATGCAATGGTGTAGAAATATTGTATGGATTTAAAGTTTTTTCATATGCTATAACCATATTAATTAAAAAATTTAATTGTGTACGAATATTTATTTCCCCCCAATTTGTGTGTATATATATATATATATATATATATATATATATATATATATATATATATATATATATGTATGTATGTATGTATGTATGTATGTACATATGCACGGACGCGTGTATTAATTTTTAAGCTTGTTCATTATCTATCTATCTATCTATCTATCTATCTATCTATCTATCTATCTCTCTCTCTCTCTCTATCTATCTATCTATCTATCTCATTCGTAAGTATGTATATATGTATGTATTCATGTATTCATGACATGTACTTTGTCATATCTATTTATCTATCCGGTCGTTGATAACTTTAAGGCTATATATAAGCTCCCATCACGATGTGTAAATAGCAGGGTAGACTGGCTTCAATAGCCTTGGTTCGCTACCAGTCTAGAAGGACAACTCTTACTTTAAAACCTGAACGGGGTCGTACAGAGAGCTTGTGGCATACTATGTGCACCAGTTATCTCTATTCGGTTCTTCCTAAAAGTGTGTTTGATTCTACACCTTTCTTCGCCGCTATAATCAAATATGTGCGATTAGAGCTGGATTGCTACGTAATATCCATCCTCTTATATTACATTAAAATCTGGACAATCTCTCCGCGGATGGGGATAAAACTGGCAGCAACAGAAATCTAGTTCTACAGATGGATACTGAGAATTCCTTGGACGGAGCGAGTAAGCAACTAGGCAGACTTAAAAAAAATAGCAAAAAAGGGAGTGCGAAGTCCCACAATTATTTTAATATATTTGCTGTTTATATATATATATATATATATATATAAAATTAAATATATATATAATTAAGTATATATATATTTATGTATATATGCATAAATACATATATATATATATATATATATATATATAATTAAGTATATATATATTTATGTATATATATATATATATATATATATATATATATATATATATATATATATATAACAATTACTTTAATATATTTTCGATTTCAACAATTACTTTAATATATTTTCGGTTTATACGTTATTTTTATACATAATATTTTTACGGAGCAATTGAATAATACAGACATATTGTGTCTACTTATTTTATACTGATTCTTTCTAGTTCATTAATCAACTAGTATATATATATATATATATATATATATATATATATATATATATATATTTGTGTATATGGCAGCAATCCTTCTTTCATGCACATTGAATACGACAGACAAGGTGGTTTTATTCAATTTTTTATACAATTTCTCATGCGATCTAATATTTTTTTTTCTTTTCAGCTTATAAATTACGTAAAAACTGTCCGAATGTTCTTTTTATCCGAGCGCTTTCGGCTATACATTTTAGCCATTTTCAAGGATTAAATATTTTCACTGTTAAATAAGAAATAGTTTGTTGTATGTATGTATTTATATGATGATTTTATTTTTCAAAATACGGTCAAGATATTGTGTCCATGTTCATAGTTAATATTATTAAGTGCTGTTTTTTTTTGTTTTTATTAATAAGGCTTACATTATTTTTAGCCTTTTTTTGCATGTAGAGGATGCTATTATATTTGTGTTGTCAACAATTATGTTACAAATAGTGACCGGTAGGTCTCTATGAATATTTAAATGAGTTCTAATTGAGCTATGGTCAGAAAGGTGTAGAGTGAGTCTGCGTGTCAGACATGTTGTAGTGTGGCCGATATAATTATTTACGAATTTTGATTGATCAGGAATACAATTCCTTAATGGACATTTATATTCGTAAATAATATTTGCCCGGTTTAATTTTGTTCCAACAGGTGAATGATTATTTTTAACTATAAGGTTAGAGGTTTTAATATATACATATATATATATATATATATATATATATATATATATATATATATATATATATATATGTCGAATGTTTGTCTGATGATCACAAAATCGTGAAACCCAGGGTTACAAACTCATATCCATACAACTGAATATATATATATATATATATATATATATATATATATATATATATATATATATATATATATATATTGAATGAACATTTCTTGAATTTAAAAATTTTGAAAAATAACAAGTTTACATATGCTTGATGCTAAATAAAATCAGCAAATATGGATAATCGTGCCCGTAATATTACGTACTGTCAAAAAGACACAGTTTTTTACACAGTTTTTTTTTTTTGTTTTTTTGTTTTTTTTGTTTGTTTTTTTTTTGTTTGTTTGTTTTTTTTTTTGTTTTTTTTTACCTATTTTCTCTCTACGGAAACGTTTATTCATTTAAAATGAGATGATTAGAATTGTAATAAAACCTAAACATATAAAATTAACATTATAGATTTGCTTTGGTCTTGAGAATTGACAATAAAAATAATAAACACTGTATGTATTTATTATATTATTTATTGGAATGTTTGGCAAAACATCGGCTAATTGCCAAATTATTTAAACTTTATGATTAAACTAAGGATTTCCTTATAGTTGGTTCAAATATTTTAATAATAAATATTTATTAAGGTTTATAGATTTATGAATAAAAAAATTGTTTTCACATTTATTTCTTTGTAAATTGGTAAATGATAAATATTGAAATTCATTAGTTCTAAATGCATTAATTTTTAGAATGTTGTAAATATAAAATTATTTTTCTAAATAACAAATCTACTAAATAAATAGAGTTTAATATTTTTGTTGTAAATCCTCAAAATAAGAAAAGAAATTATTTACTTTAATCATGTGTTCAGGTTTTATTCTAATTCTAATCATCGTTTTTTAGTTAGATAAATAATATATATATATATATATATATATATATATATATATATATATATATATATATGTGTGTGTGTGTGTGTGTGTCTATGTATAGATCAGGTGACAAAGCTTATAAACGACGCGTTTCGCCGACGTCTGTTGGTCTCGGTTGCTTCAGGTCAGAATGAAAAAACTGTGTGTAACACGCACATACACACACGCACAAGTGTGTATTTGGGCAGCAATCATTCTTTTATGCAAGTATTGTCGTAAAAGACTGACAAGGTGTGGTGGTTGAGTTTTTTTTTATATAATTTCTCATGTTTTCGTAAATTTTTTTCTTTTTAGGACATAAATTGTATAAAAATTGACCGAATGTTTTACAAGCGCTTTCGGCCATTATCATTGTCAGTCGTTTTCAACGAAACTTGTATATATAAACGACAGACAAGGTACTACGATTAAGATTTTTATTTATTTTTATTTTTACTTTTTTTTGGGGTGTGTTCGAACAAGTGTTTTCTTTTTCGGACCCAGATTTCATCCGAAACCCACTGGTAGAAAATACAAGCATAATAACCTCATCCACCTGTAAAAAAAAAGATTAAAAATAATGGAAGCCTTAATAATAAAAAAGGAAAAGCCAACACTTAATAGTATTAACTACGAACACGGCCACAGTGTACTGTATTCGAAAAATAAAACATCTCTATAAGACACTAAAACATACACACAACGCATACACCCAAATTAAACTGAAAAAAATAAAATTATCCTTGATAATGGCTAAAAGTATAGACAAAAGCGCTCGGAATTATAGAACATTTGGACAGTTTCTACACACAAAAGAAAACACTTGTTCGAAGACAAGAAAAATTAAATAAAAGGCTTAATCGTACTACCTTGTCCATCGTTTTTAATAAAATATGAACAAAAGAAGGATTGTTGCCTAAATACACAATATATATATATATATATATATATATATATATATATATATATATATATATATATATATATATATGTATGTATATATATGCCTTGTACGTAGACATGCTCCATTAACTTCCGGGCAATCACAGGCGCATGAGCCATCGAGGAGCGTTTATTGAGTTCTGCCACTTGTGGTCCAATCATTGAGCAGAGTTCTTGTCTGTGCTGCACAGAGCTCTGATAAAACACCATCTTAACATCTTTGAGGCGATTGTTCTCAACACGTCTCGTCCGAAGAAGCTGTGTAGGCAGAGAGAGTTGAAACATAAATTGTCATTCTTCGGTGAGTCTTTATTATTTTTGTTTCCTTCCCCTCCCACTTGTTTCTTTTAATTCTGTTCCAAGGAGGTTTGTTTCTGTTCAGTTATTTTTCTTAATTCCGACGATTTTTCTTCGGACTAAGCGTCGGACGAAAGGTGCCTTAAATTTTTTTTTATTTTTAATCGAGACGATACTTTTGTATCAGCCTTTTTCATTACTTTTTCATTGATTATTTTTCATTAAGTTTTCATTAATTACTTTTTCATTAATTTTTCATTAATATACTTTTAATTACTTTTTCATTGATTATTTTTCATTAAGTTTTCATTGATTACTTTTTCATTAATTTTTCATTAATGTACTTTTTCATTACTTTTTCATTGATTATTTTTCATTAAGTTTTCATTAATTACTTTTTCAATAATTTTTCATTGATATACTTTTTCATGACTTTTTCATTAATTATTCAGTTTTTATTTTATTTTTTATTTTATTTCTTATTTTATTTTTATTTTATTTTATTTCATTTTTATTTTCTTTTTCATTACTTTTTCATTAATAAAATGTTCTCTGTTTTAAGAATACTATTTTGATGATGTAGCACTAAAAATCTTTTCACATACACACGCACACACACATATATATATATTAAATATATATATATAATATATATATATAGTAAATATATATATTAAAAAATATATATATATTGTGTTTGTATATATATATATATATATATATATATATATATATATATATATATATATATATATATATTCATATATCCATATATAGCATGTTGAGACATGTTTCATTGAATAATATAGACATGTTTTGTTTACTAATAAGTAGACAGAACAATTGGATCCTTTCATATTCACAGATAAGCTTCTTGGTGTCGTTATTGAGTGCTTTCGACATAGCACAATGTCATCATCAGGGTATTGTTTATTGCAAGGCAAGTAATGAACACTACAATATTTGTTTTGCAATAAACAATACCATATATATTAGTGAGATTCACTCTGTACAAGGTCCGGGAGCCTCTCGAGGTAGAGACAGAGTATATGCTGATAGTAGGGGAATATAACGGTCAACCCTAGACTTGAACATGTTAAGATTCTCGTTATCGGGAGGACCCATTTGGCGTTGGTTGCACAGAACAGTAGTTTGCGGGAAGAATCTCTTCGAGTGGAACTTAATTCTTACCGATGGAATACGTAGGGAATGACGGTGGTTTGCTACAGTGTACGTGGCGTAGTGGGTCCTGTCCGTGGTGGTTAGAATTGGCGTGATCAACGAATGCAGTTCGTCCAAGCACTTTCCATGGAAATAGTGATTGACCAGTACGAGGCTTGCCACATCCCGTCTCAGACGGAGTCGTTAGAGGGTGGAAAATGATTTCACCCACAAGGACGTGGAGACGCATTTGAACTCTATCGAGACTGGAATGTGAGGACTAGGAAGCTCCCACCCAAATATGACAGCAGTACTTTATTTTAGGCCTGATCTGCCTCTTGTAAAGGTAGGGAATAGCACGAGGAGTCAGGTACTTACTGAAGCGGTACCATTTTTCCTGCATCTTAAGCAATGACTCTTATGTACGAGCTCCGCTTGAAGCCTGAGGTGAGTTTAAGCTTCAATAGTCTCTTGAAGCACGGAGCTTCGCCGAGAAGACATCCATTTATCGTGACTGATGGTATTAGGTTGGTGCAAAAATAATGTCGTTTTCTCACATAGTAACATATGTGAGAAAACGACATTATTTTTGCACCAACCTAATAGTTCGGGGTTCGACCAGCAATGATAGAATGTAACGAGTTGGGTTAGCGAGGCATTGAATATAACCAGCCAGTCCCCACTCCCCTCTGTGATGACTAGATGAGAGATTAGCTGCCAAACTCTGGTCATCACGTGTTTTGGATGTGCACCCATATATCATTGTATCATCTACATATATATCCACAAATAGTCTGAGTATGCTCTTTGTCAGATCATTTATGTAAAGCAAAAAGAGGATGGGCGCGAGAAGTAACTCCTGGGGGACGTCTAAGTTGATTGCTAGGACCCTGGAGGTGCTGGCAGTTAACGACTACCTTCAGGGACATGCCCGTTCGGAAA
>OZ010610.1:54148815-54223815 GCA_963932145.1 Acanthosepion lycidas | reverse complement strand
AGATCAAGATTGAAGTGATTGGGAAAACATCCCGGCGATAGTTAACCCTAAAGATCAAGATTGAAGTGATTGGGAAAACATCCTGGCGTGAGTCTGTTCCATAAAGCAGCAGTTCTTGGGAAGAAACTGTCCGAATGTAACTTACGATAGGAATACGAAGGGAATGAATTTTATTTATTATAGTTAACGTGTCATGGTGGGTCCTAGCCGCATAGATCAAGGTTGATGAGAACCAAGAAATGAAGCAAAAGTTTTTTTTTTTAAATGCTGGAAACTTTTTCAACAGTCTAATAAATATACAGCCACATATACACCCCTGGTCAAAATCTTAAAAATGTAGTATATACTAATAATTAAATTTTTGTTCTGACTTATTTGTTCTGTATTTGCTATTTTTATTTACATGCTCTTTATGACCAACCAAAAAAATCTTTTTTTCAATGTTTGTTTAAATTAATAAATTAAAAGCTTAAATATCTGTCTATATTTTTTAGATGAGGTATTATGTACATTATTTACATTATTCTGACTATTATACTCATCTTTGTCGCCATATTTATTACAACGTTTCGGCCGTTGCTAGGCCAGAAAAATCTCCTGAGCCGACCAAGCATAGAAAGGAATACAATATGGGAACCAGTAATAAGGAGTGCCAGAGAAAAGCAATGATAACAACAAAGTTGCAATATGAGCTCTGGTAAAAATGGTTGCTGAAGATATTAGGTTTATATTACCCAGAAATTCATACACAGATATCCTCAGGGACACATGACACAGTGGATAAAGGCGTTGGCTAGATACACCCAAAGAGTGTGAGTTCAATACCCAGTTAAGGCAGTGGAGAACTTTCAGAAGGAAATTAACAGGAGATAACTGACATCCATTAAACGTGGAACTAGAAAAGTCTACCCCAGTGAGCGAAATAAAGGGTTAAGTTCGACATTCCAACCACCTGAAGAAGGCTGAAGCGTACAACGGCCGACAAAGATGAGGATAAGAGACCAAATAATGTAAAACCTTAAAATTTTCACTTTTTTGTTGATAAACTACATTTTCTAATTAAATGTAAATGTTTCGCAAATATATTTTGATTAAAGTAACAGCATTTTATATTTTTTTTAACCCTTTTGTATCTGGTCTTAAGATTTTGACCAGGGGTGTATAGCTATAAAATATACGAGATCAATTTATTTACAGCTTTCTCTGTTATATTGAAGGTTGTTGAGATACAAACAAGGCCGATAAATCGGTTTTGATTGTGTCTATTTCCATAATTCCCTTCAAGTTTTGGTTTCGTAGCAGTTTTCGCTGTAGGCTGAGGTTTCTTCTAGCGCAACCTATTGTGTGCTAGTGTTGTAGTTTGGAGTATCAACAGCTTCTCATTATTATATTGTCGTGTCATACTCACCTATATTCATTCAAATTGTTGCCGCTGATCAAAGTCCTCAAGTGATGTAGTTTCTGTTATTTGGTACAGTTCTTTATCTATGATTATGCAGCGCCAGCCGACGAATTTCGAAGGAAGATGGTCGTCTCTAAGAACTAAAGGATTCCATTCGCCCGAAACCATTTTTAAATATTGATCTGAGAAATCAGCTGTATAGAGCGGAGAGATTAGATATTTCTGAAATAGTTTGGCGCCATGCACAACATCCATATAAAAATCTAGAATTGACTATGTTCAATAGGTTTATCTCCTGTACTGTATTTTAAAAACAGATCCATACACCGTGACATTTTAAGTGTTTATGATTCATTAATTCCACATCCTGCATTTTTATGATGGGTTCATGGCATGTGCCATCGCTGTTTTAATTCCAATTCCAAATCATCATTTTCTTCATAAACGTAGACGTGCGAACATTCAAATCGTCAAAGGCTTATCGATGCATACACATGCAGGATATATCTGCAAACATATATTTAGAAAACAGACTAATTTAATTTTTATTAAAAGATATGATTATCGTTCCTATACAGATTAAGAGATTAGATAAACAAGTGCGTCTAGGATAATTCTTTTTTAAATACAATAATTAAATTGATCTTCAAACATTTAAATGCAATGTCAGTCATTATCTACTATTTTTCTGATGACCTTTTATATTGTTCTCGCTCTTTAATAATGTTTCTGTTTTCTAATTCTTTCTAACTTCTTGAGTCTTAGTGGCTTTGTTGCCTTACCTGGGGTGAATTTGATTAATAAATACAAACGTAAGCACTTAGCTATAGCAACCAACGTTGATATTTACAATGTTTAGCGTCGTCTGGTTTAATAAGAACTTGCCTTGATCAGAATAACAATCAATGGTCTATGAAATAGGTTTTTTTAAATGGCTAATCATTATATTCCACTGGTAATGTAGACATAGGCTTAACTAACTGTAGTTTCATTTTTTGGTACAGTGCCATACATATAGAGGTTGCCTGGGAAAAGCGAATTCATGAGATTAGCTTGTTAATCCTTACGACACACACCCACACACACATATATATATATATATACACTTTATTATAGGATATTATATTTGAATTTATATGTGTAAAACCGTTACATAAATACATTCATGCTTCGATGCAAATCAGCGCATCTCATCAGGTTTAATATTTACTTACATATCTAAGTAAATATTAAAAATTGTAATAACCCTCATTTACCACCGCCTGATGAGTTGCGATGATATGCATCGAAACATGAATCCATTTATGTAGCGGTTTTACATATGTTAGAATGTAATATCCTATAATAAAGAATTATCGCTCTACTGTTGTATTGAGCCCTAGTTTGAAATTAATGTTGTGAACGTTTGAATTTATATTCGTTCTCATTTAATTAGTGTATATATATATATATATATACATATATATATATATATGTATATGTATGTATGTATTTGAATTTGTAGGTCTGATGAATTGGATCGTGATTACGATTCCAATGTAATAAATTATAACCATGGAATATTAGTATTTGAGACTTTTATATTATATTCTTGCTCTGTCCTGGACATTGAGCTCTACCTGGATTCTATCCTCTTAGAAATTTATATATATATATATATATATATATATATATATATATATATATATATATATATATTGACCACTAATATTATCAATATATATATATATATATATATATATATATATATATATATATGTATTTGTGCGGGCATAAATAATTGATGGTAAATTTTTAATCCGGCATATTACGATAAAAGTTACATTTAGTGGTTACACGTACATATGTAGACACAACACACCATATGTACTCGTGTATAAGTCGACATCATATATAGTACAACCCCTGATTTTATTTTATTTTTTGCATGAATTTTAACCCCTCCAGAAAAAAACACTTTCCTACGTATAGTGAAACTGGTCACCGAAAATGTATGACTTTTAACCTTTTCAAAATAAGTAACTGAAAATTAATGTCTACCGGCCTTATAGAGCGAGAAGTCCTGTTAAAAATGTTTCGGGAGTCGCACACATTTTCCTTCATAGGGATTTTCGATCTCTTGGCCGGCAAATATTGATTCAATGAAAAAAGAAAAAAAAGTATGTCTACTCAAACATATGTTCCCACTAAATATAACATTTATATCCATATATTTATATTTTGATCAGACGATTATCGGCATATGCGATTTGAATTTAGTTTCTTTTTTTGTGTGATGGCGCTTGTTAGCTTGTCATTTTGATTTAGAAATTGAACACGATGTATTATTGCTTGGGTATCTTCGGTTAGGAGAGGCACGGCGGCGTAATGGATAGCAGCGAGGATTGAGGAATCGGAGAGCCGAGTTCGAATTCCAGTCGAATTCTTTGCATTCCCTTACGTGCTAATATCCTATAGGTAAATAGCAAGGCAGACCAGGTTGTATAACCTTGGATAGCAATTGGCGTACCGCAGAAAGAAATGGCAATGGCGGGAAAAAATCTGCCTTGTCAGTCACTTATCTAAAGATATATGATCGCCTAAGCGTGTATCACTCATGGCACATAAGTGACTGGTTTCTGTTGGGCATGTTTTTCTTTTATATTTCTGTTTCAATATTCTTTTTTGTTGTTTCATTTTGTTGGGTTTTTTGCTGATTGGTTTTCGATTTTTCTTTTTATTTTATTTTGCCATTCCATGTCTGTTCATTTGACAAGCTTTTGTTTCTTGTATACAACCAACACTAAATAAAGTTTATTATGAGTACAGCAACAATGTCTTAAAATGTCTATAACAGCAAGTTTTTAGAATAACTAAATTGTATTTTTTTTTAAATGGAAATTATAACAGCAATGTTTTAAAAAATTGTAAACTTATTAAAAATTTTACAAATACAAAATTAAGTTACCTCCCTTGATAACGTAATTTTTTTAATCAAGAGAGCGCGTTTCATGCGCATTTACAAATGATCTTCACAACTTTCTATTACATTATTTTTTGCCTGGGCAATTCATCCCTGAAGATGACCTGTGATGAGATTGAAAAGTACTTAGGAAAATAAAAGGAATGACAAAAACTATGGCACCTTCCTTAATGAATTTAATGGAAACAATAAGAAATTGATCCGTGAATTATTTGAAAGGATTAAAATAATAATAAATATACATAATAATTCTAGATTCTTCAACCAAACGTGCTTAAATATATATATAAATATATGAATTGCACATAACGTGATAGTGTTATTTAAACTGTGTTCGATGTTATAAAATAGAGCTATAAAGTGTATAAATGAATATACATCTTCTGGTGCTGAGTGTACAGACATTATGTATTTAGGTTATTTCGCAGCAAATGTTGTTTAAGGAAAATATTATTGAAGACAACAGATATTTTATGTCGGTTATTTTTACTGCTCGACTTTTCCAAATTACGAATGATCCTTCTCTGACAAGAATATCTTCAGAAATTGTCCGATAATAATATTAGACAGTTAATCAAAAGCAGTAAAACAAAACTATCGAAATCAAATAGTAAACAACGACTTATGATCATTGAACCAATACTCATAGGACAAAAACAATGATCTATAAATAAAAACAAAATCTAAGTGCCCGCATTTTCAAATGTATAACACACATACACACACACATACACACACACACCTTGCCTACGTCATAACACCCTTTACTTACGTTACTACAATTACTTTTCTACGAAAGTCATCATTTGTCTCTACGTAGTCTGAACTTAGGACTTCATCGAAATAAATTTAGTCCGATGATGTTCTGAAGGATGAAACGCGTCAGAAGTAAACTTTTTTCCAGTTTGTCAAACAATTTCCCCAATATTAATCTTGATATATAAAAATATATATCGTTATCTCTGAAGAAATTGTCCGAGAAATTTCATAGAAAATCTGTGTCCTCCGACAAGAATCGAACCTGTATCTTACACGAACCGTCATATAGTCTGACGTGCTATACCATTTAGTTACAGAGGAAACGTCTGGTTAGCAAAATCAAAAGCGAGCGTTCGAGAAAAATCATGGGAAATGTGTTGTTTAAAAACAGTAATTTGACTTTGCTAACCAGACACTTCCTCTGTAGCTAAATGGTATAGCACGTCAGACGGTTTCGTGTAGGATATATATTCGATTCCTGTCGCAGGAGACAGATTTTCTATGAAAATTCTCAGATATTTAGGCCGGTAAAATAACGTATAACGGAGTTGTGTGTAGCGGTTCGGACTTCCAGTCGAGTCCATTACGTTCTAATACCTTTGGGAAAGGTATGAATCCTACTCTTCCGCCTTCAGCTATGGGTAATTAGCAGGACGGACTGGGTTCTATAGCCTTGGATGGCAACTGGCCTAGGAGAAGGACAACCCTGAATTCAAATATCTGCGGAAGGTTGTTTGGGGACCTTGTGGCACGTAGTGCACCAGATCTATATATTCGGCCTTTGATTCTGCACAAAGCCTTCACCACGATAATCAAATTATATGTGCTGGTGTCTGACTGTTGATTCCTAGAAACTGAGTTGCTGACCCTCATACATCGAATACGACAGGAGAGTCCACTATATATATATTAAATTGTTATTGAAATTAAAATAACAGATCCAAGTGCAACTTTCGGATAATAAGTGCGACATTACTGTAATTATTGTACAATATAGTTCATGCCACTTTGACGGAAAATCTACCAGTAAAAAAGAATTCTCTTATTGCTATATTTGTACAAAAAAGCACAACCTTAAAATTTAAATTCGAACTCAGCGTTGCGACTGCTCGTTCCAAAACAATAACACATTTCTCATAGCATTTTTTCGGATTATATCTCTATTTTTGTTGTCCTCTTATTACCGAGAAGTAAAAACAAGAACAAAATCTATTTCCATACCTGAGGATGTCTGTAGGAACAGAGGAAAGCTTGTAAAAATAAAAAAGACCTTATGCAACTGAAATTTATAAACGAGGATCATATCATTCATGTACAGGTTCGGGGTTTATGTATCTTATTTGACGACGATGGATTCTCGCCAATTAAATCATTAACCTCTGTATTTGTTTTTTGTATGAATGATTCATGAATTTATAAATTAATTGCACTTTTATTGAAATATATATATATATATATATATATATATATATATATATATATATATATATATATATATATATATATATATGATATATATATAATACATATTAATATATATATAATATATATATTATTGTATATTGTATATTATTGTATATTAGAGGGCCTTTTGGCAAAATAGAATTATGAGAGATGTTAAAAATCGTCCCCTTAGAGTCTTCATTTAAATGCCAACAAGAATGCCGAAATTCCGAGTTAAAATACATTTTTAATATAATTTCACACATTCTGTTTAAATAGTAATTTCCGCATACTCAATGAATACAGTTTCCACAAAAAGCCTTCTCTAAACACTATACAATCTTAATCGTAGCAAACAACATGCTTCAAAGCTACTAGATCTCATCAGTAATATAACACATGTGGACCCCACCCTCCACAAAGGCTCATTATATTATTTTGTTTCTCGTTGAGCGTGTCCTAAAATTCAAATGTTCGATTTGGTCAAAAGGCCTACTAAAAAATAATAATCTATATACACACTCCTGATCAAAAATTAAACATTTCTTACTAAAGGTTACTAATTTTATAATCTAAAATGTTATGCAGACAAAAAGTTATAATCCGAACATTTTATTGAGAAAGACATTTTTATAAAATGCGGCATTTTACACTTGATCAAAATTATAAGACCAGAGACAAAAATTCTACAAAATTGTACGAAAAGTGTAGGAAAACATTCAACAACCAAATTTAATAATGAGTTCTACCTCCACTGGTTTTGATGACTTCTAAAATTCTTTGGGGCATGCTAGAAATTAGTGTTTTCATTGAGCTGCGGGGAATATTGCTCCAGATACTGAAGATAGCTTCACGAAATTCATTTTTTGTTGAATATTGTTTGCCATTTCGATAAACATCTCTTGCCATCCATCCCCAAACATTTTCAATTGGGTTCAAGTCCGGTGAGCATGCAACCTCTGTAACCTTCACACTTTCTGCCCTGGAGTAATAAGATACCTCACACATTTCACGGATGATTTCCTTTCCAAGTCTTTTTTTCACTGCTCTTTGGACTGTCATAGCTGAAACTCCTCTCTCACGTGCGAAACGCCTTATGAATTTAGTTGGATCTTTTCTAATTGATCCACGTTGAAATGATGATCATCTTCCTGTTGTGACCTCCTGATCCAGTTTTCCTCTCTGCTGTTCCCTCTTTTGGAAACATATTCACCGTTCTCTTGATGGTTCTTGAATGGACTTTGAAGATGGAAACCAGACAACGAATTCTAGTACCATTACTGAATGCCTGAATGATCTTGGATCTGAAAATGATGCCAAGATGACAAAACGTCTTATTTGAAAATCTGGAAAAAAGAAACTCAATTAGTTTAGTGTTTTTTTAGATGTTAAACATTTTGTGGAATGGTCGACTATGCTCTTACACGGTTCAGACAATTTTGCTGTTACAACCTGTATATATCCAGGGTCCTTCAAAAATATTTTACAAACTTTTCGGGCGGTTTCCTCACACCAAAATAAGGACGGAAGTCCACATAAACATATGTCCAAAATCCTTCGATTTCGAGTTATTAATTTTAAAGTATGTTTATGGTAAATGGCGCTGTGTTGCCATGTAGACTAGGTTACATTTGTAATTCGTGTACATTTTTAGATGGACTGTCCTCAACGTTTTACCTGTGTAGTTAACATTCTCAAAGTAAAGTCCAATAGGTTTATAAAAACCTCGGAGTATTCTAGTAAGATATCTTTAATCATTTCAGTTCAGAGCTTAATCTAAAAATTGGACAAATTTGCAGTTAACTGAGAAGTGTTCCTTTTAACAATGGTAGGATATTCATATCGTGAGTAGGTATATATATATATTTTTACATACGACCGCGCGAATGGTAATGGATACGAGGCTGCACGGGTGTATCAGATTGGGTTTCCAGGCCGAAGGCATCTGAGTCACCCAACCTTTGCTGCTGTTTATCGTCGCGGTGTTGTGACACCATAAACTACGGATCGAGGAAGACCAGAAAAAATACATTCTTCAGGTTTTCAGAGACGATCACAGCATCAGCACACGTCAAGTAGTCCTAGCATTTCGTACATCTCATAGTACCTCATGGAGGGTTTTTAGAGCAGCTCATGTATTTGTATCATTTGCAACGTGTGCGGAGTCCTTCGCCCTCTTTAAACTTTTAGCTTTAAACTCATAAACGAAGGATTTGTGGACATATGTGTATATGAACTTTAACCTTGTTTTGGTGTGAGGAACCTAACCCAATGTTTGTAAAAGTAAGTTTGATACACCCTGACAAATTAAGAATCCATAGTTCTTAGCATTTACTTTTTAAGAAAGTGCTCAATACAAAGCAAAGTAAAATATATTTTTTTTATTATAATATTTAACGTCGCCACACAAAAACTTCCATGCTTCTGAAATTTAAATTGTCCCTCATCGGGTGATGGTAGATAACTTATGATGAAAATGATTTATTTGGGGGAACTAGAAAACAAATGGTTAAAATTTGTATATATCAAGAACTATTTTGGGCGGAAAATGTATGACAAAGTGGAAAAACGTTTTCTTGTGACGCGTTTCATCATTTAGAACTTCATTGGGATAAATATATTTACTTTAGTACGACTACGCATGCGCACGAACAAGAAATGCTGGTAATTTTTTTCCACTATTCATACAATTTCCCCCAATATCTATCTATCTCTCTCTCTCTCTCTCTCTCTCTCTATATATATATATATATATATATATATATATATATATATATATATATATATATATATATCCTGAAATAATAAAACGCTGAATGGAACACTACTATATATATATATATATATATATATATATATATATATATATATATGTAAGGTGTATTTAGGCAGCAAGATTTCTTTCAGACAAGTTTTATGGCACAATATCGACGTGGTCTGTCAGCCTAACATTTATTTTTTACAACTTTCGACTCAGCTGTTTAAAATAGATTGGCATTTTATATCTATCTTATTTATCGATCGTCTTTTCAAAACTGCTAATTACTTTCCACATACCTGGTTGCTGAAAATGCAAAACAATATCCGAAGTGAAGGCTGTGTCCGAGCTTTCGATCGACATGAGTCATCTTCAGGGTTAAAAATTAGAGTAAAGTGAAATAAATAAATTCAAAATTGTTTTAAATAGCTAATTTTTTTTAATGTCGCTGTCTTTTATTTGAAACTGAAGCTGAAAAATCAAAACGCAGAAAGTCATAATAGCAACGTACAACAACAATGTCTCTCAGTGAAATGCAATGACATGTATTCAATTTTTTTTTTTTATATAGATAAAGGAATATGAGGTTAGTGTCTATAGTTATATTTTTTTATTAATGCATTTGTTGGATGTGTATATGAACTTTGTTTTGGTGTGAGGTTCAATGAACCTAAATTTTTTGCTATAGCGTATTTTAATATTATTAGAGAGGAGATGTTTAATTTTATCATAGTGCATTGATATTTATAATATAAATACGTACTTAATATATTTGTATATTATGATTTATATCCGTATATTATATAAAGATATACAGGGTGCAATGTGTAAATTGTTGCCATTTTTTATTTTCAATTTGTTGCGCGTTGTTTGTTCTTGATTTTGGGTCAGTTGGGCAGCGTCTGTAAGAAAAAGAGCACCATGACGTAATTAATTCCGCCAGAAATTTGTAAACGAAACTGAGCAGACATGAAAAATTTCGAGAGGTCTACGATGAAGAAGTTTCACTGAAAGACACTATTTCGGCCTTGCCTGATAGGCTATGTTCTCTATAGCTCAATCGATTAGAGCATGTCGCATTTAAGGCGAGCTCTCTCTGTCCACAGAGATGCATGTTCGAATCCTGCAGGAGAACGCATTCTTTCCTTTAATAAAATTATTTATATTGTTCGGACTGTTGTCCTCATCTTTATTGTCATGTTCACGGCGTTTCGGCCGTTGTACGCTCCTGCCTTCGTCATGTGATTGGAATTTCGAACTGAACCTTTCATGGCAATAAAGATGAGGATACCAGTCTAAACAATGTAAATAATTAGAATATTTCATCTCAGAAGTATGGAAAGATTTCTTAAACTTTCAGGCCGGTAGATGAAAATAAAAATAAAGATACTGTTTAATAAATAAATAGTAGCGTCTACTCAAATACGAGCATCACAAAAAAAAATAAAGTTTATGGTGTCGTATTAATAAAAATTCATTACTTATAATCTATCTATCTATCTATCTATCTCTCTCTCTCTCTATATATATATATATATATATATATATATATATATATTTATATATATATATATTAGGTTGGTGCAAAAATAATGACGTAATAATGTCGTTTTTTGACGTATTTTTGCACGAACCTAATATATATATATATATATATATATATATATATATATATATATATATATATATATATATGTATGTATATATATATATAACCCCAAATTAATGTCATAAGGTTCATATTCGGGTTTAATATTATAAAACTTCTTCCCTTTAAGTTAATTACCTTACACACTCCCCTGACCACTGTCTCGTGGCTTTCGTCTGACTGAAACATTGAAATCGATACATTCTGTTTTAGTTTTTCGACTGCTTTTTGGTTTTTTGGGGTTTTTTTTAGCTTTTATAATTGAATTTCTATTTCCGCCACGAACTCAGTCCACACTCGATTTGATAAGACAAACGACCAATATCTTCGTCTGACGAAATAGCCTATTCCCCATATGAAGTGATTTTAGATTTTATTGCTTATTAATTATTTGCTTTGTAAATAAAAAATACATTGAGCTCGTTTTGTGGATCAGTTTTAATATTTTATATTACTAGGATCCACTTGGATTATATATTAACGGATTGTTACCTTTACGATATATATATACATATATATATATATATATATTACATAAAAGTTTGACGGTCAGAGCTGAATCAGATCAGGAAGCAGTAATATTAAAAAGTGCTCAATACACGTGTGAAAAAAACAAAAGTAAAAAATAACATGTAGAGATTTTAACTTTAAAAATTAGTCAGTTGAATCTGCTACCTTGGTTTCAACCTTACGTTATCCTCAGTCGATTTTTATCAAATGATCCCCTAACACATTTTATTTATTTATTTAAAAAAAAAATAAAAAACGCTACATTATTGTTTTCAAATATAAATAAACAGACTCACGACGTAAAAGAGAAGAAGAAGAAGAAGAAGAAGAAGAAGAAGAAGAAGAAGAAGAAGAAGAAGAAGAAGAAGAAGAAGAATGAGGAAAGGAAGAAAACCAAGTGTACTTTAAATGCATCTCTGGGGTGTTAAAATTTTCTGATATGCAAGCAAGGACTTAAGAGTTCGGATTTCTAGTTTGGTGCTGAGTGGAAACTTGTAAAAGAACTTGCCGAAATTATGTGCAATGTTCCGAGTACTTTCGACCATCATTGATCATCTGCAAGGAATGATAACCTGAGCATTGTTCAGTTAATGAACCGCCCGAAGTTCGAAATGAACGCGTGTCCCCTTTGCTGTGACTATGAAAAAATATTTTAGCGTCACATAGCAAAAATAAGCTTAACCGGTTCAACGGTATTTTAACACATTAACCTTATTATTACATGCTGGATTTTCCTCATCATTTCTAGTTACAAATGGGAGTCGGGGGTTCCTCAAATTATTTTTGTGACCTAGCAGATCGTTGAAGAAGCACGAGTGGAAGGTAAATAGGCGGTACTTAACAGCGCCCATCTTCTCTCAAACTTACATGCGTCGGGTTATACAAAGTTATCTTTTAGGATCAGAGGGAGGAGTCCCTAAGACGATTTATTTGGGTAGTTAGGTGATAATTTTTCCCAAGGGTAATGGAGCAAACTGAATAGAATCGGAATTTGAACGAGATTCGACTATTTCTTTTTCCATGCCGGGGAACCCTCCCTCCTCCACATATATACATACTTGTGCACGTGCTTCTAATTTTGAGTAACAAAAGAAATATATAAATATATACGCAGTCACACACACACACACACACACACACACACACACACATATATATATATATATATATATATATATTTCGATTATAGGTGCAGTTCAATTTATAATTACATGAATCATTCATACAAAAAACAAATATAGAGGTTAATGATTTAAATGGCGAGAATACATCTTCGCAAACAATTTCAATAAGGTACACTAACCCCGAACCTGTATATGAATGATATGATCCCTGTTTATAAATTCCAGTTGCATAAGGTCTTTTTTAGTTTTTACAAGCTTTCGTCTGTTCATACAGACATCCTCAGGTATGGAAATAGATTTGTTCTTGTTTTTTACTTCTCGGTAATAAGAGGACAACGAAAATATAGATGTAATCCGAAAAAATGCTATGAGAAATGTGTTATTATTTTGGAACGTGCGGTCGCAACGCTGAGTTTGAATTTTAAATTTTAAGGTTGTGTGTTTTTGTACAAATATAGTAATAAGAGAATTCTTTTGTACTGGTAGGTTTTCCGTCAATGTGGCATGAACTATATTGTTGAATAATTACAGGAATGTCACATTTATTATCCGAAAGTTGCACGTTGGATTAGTTATTTTAATTTCGATTATAGGTGCAGTTCAATTTATAATTACATGAATCATTCATACAAAAAACAAGTACCATATTTTATTTTTAGTTTATTTTTGCGAATTTTTTTTTGGAAACAAAATTGATTCCAAAAAAATTTCGCTTGAAGATGGAACAGAGCTTAGTACTTTAATTCAATTTAATTCAAATAATTATATTGAAGTTTTCGGCTCTTGTTTTGAAACATGAGAACTCTTATGTAGCGTGTTGGAATCATATTTTTAAATAAATAATTATATATATATATATATATATATATATATATATATATATATATATATATTAAACATGTTTGGTTGAATAATCGGGACATAATATGTCTATTTATTTCATTTTAGTCTTCTCAAATTCAGGATCAATTTCTTAATGTCGTTATTAAACTGATCAAGGAAGTACTTTTAATCTGATCCAAGATCATCTTTAAGGGTGAATTGCTAACGTAATTGAGTTCCGAATTGTTTTATAAATGCGCATCAAACGCTCTCTGTTGTAATTATGAACACATAGGAGGCACGGGGCGATGATTAATGGATAGCGGCTCGAATTAAGGAATTCGGTTCAAATTCCCGTCAAATCCATTACATTCACTTACGTGCTAATATTCTTGGTAAAGGTATGAATTCTTTTCTTCTCCACCCCAGCTATGGGTAAATAGCAGGACAGACCGAGTTCTGTAGTCTTGGATAGCAACTGGTCTTCGGAAGAAAGACATAGCAACCTACTGCGGGGAAAAAATCTGCATCGTCAGTCATGTATCGAAAGATGCGTGATCGCCTAAACATGTATCACGCATGGTAAATAACTGACTGATGAGCGTTATAGTCTATTTAAAAATTATGAAATTAATACATGAATTTGAGAGGATTAAAATAACAATAGACTCCAGATTATTCAACCAAACATGCTTGAATAAAGATATGCTGCCTAAATATGTGTGCTCGCGCGCACACACAGACACACGCGTATATATTTAAACATATATTGTTAAATATAACAGCCAATGAATGTCTATTATGTCTGATCATGAGCCGTTCTAATGTTCGTATGTTTGCATTAATTTCGGATGAAAATAAAGACAAAAATTGTACAACACTTGGACATCTATTTAAGTTGGTCTTTCATCTAAGCTTTCGGATCACATGAGCCATTTTCAGTGTGGTTATACGGACATTTTAACATAGATATTCACTATCGAAGATAATATTTTGTTATGTTGACATAGAAGATTGCTATGTGACGATAACGGTCGCAGAATAGCAGACGCAGGTCGTAAGTTCAAGATGTGGTTATATGCCGTCATACCACGTGAGAGGCCGAAATATTAGTAACAGAACCATATGTCTAGATGCAATAATATAGTCTATATTCGCCGAGTTCCAATTCCAGATCAGTACGTTTTATTTACTTACCCTTGAGAAATGTATGAGTTCACCTCTTCTCCCTCCAGCCATGGGTTAATTAGTAAGACTTGTATCCCTAAAAATATTATTTAAAAAATTCTTAGTCTGAAAATATTTTTCTGGCTTTAAATAACCTGCAAAGGGCTTGATAAACAAATCAACCAATCAATCTTCTTTTTAATTTTTCTGTTTCTCTTTTTATACGAAATGTGTGTGTTCGAATAATAATAATAATAATAATAATAATAATAATAATAATAATAAAAACAAAGAAATTCAGGAAGTGTATGCTTATTGACATAATAGTAGAATCTGAGAGAAACATCTCCATAAAATTATCGAGAAATTATCCAAATACAAGGACTTGGAGATCGAGATTAACAGGTTGTGGGGGATGAAGACTGAGACTGTCGTACCAATAGTAATCGGAGCTCTAGGACACGTGAGAAAAGGAATGGACAATTTTATTGACAGTTTGCTAGGTAGCATCAACGCACAAATTGCCCAGAAGGTCGCCTTACTAGGAACATCCCATATACTAAGAAAAGTGCTATCAATTAAATGACAATTCTTCTATAGGACCTAAGGACCATAATTTGAACCCGGCACTAAAGGATACAACGCAGGAAACATAACAAACACAAATAATAATAATAATAATAATAATAATAAATGGCCTGATACAACATCAGACATGGCTCTTATGGCTTATCTTAAGTGATTGAAGCTGTTAACATGTACATTTTTGTCTTGGCGAATCCAGATGGGCTGCTGTAATTATAGAGTTCAGTACCACACATTTGCTTCTCGGTTGCCTGACTATAACGAGTTCATAATTCCCCCGAGGAGCTGATCCACTGTGAATATCTGGACTGAACATCTGAGAAACGACGAAGTTTTAGAGAAAATGGAAACAAAAAGGAAACATACTTAATATCAGAAAGAGACAGTTGAAATTTCTAGAGCAGATAACGAGAAAGGAGGGCATGGAAAATTTGATACTCACAGGACAGATTGAGGGCAAGAGGGACAGAGGAAAACAAGGCATAACCTACCTAACGAGTTTGAGTAAATAGATGGCGGAACAGGGTTTAGGAGAGATAACAAAAGGACAACATTTATTATGAGCTGCGAAAGATAGGAAATTGGGGAGAGCCATGATTATTTACGTCCTGAATTCCTGTTCTTTAAAATTTTGCTCGTTGGTAGCTTAGCTTAAATATAAGAAGAATGTTTGCATTTCTTCATGCTTAAGGCCGTATCACGTTGAAACACCGGTTCTCGTACGATCACCGAAGTTAAGCAACGTCAGATGGGTGACCGGTTGGGAATATCAGGTGCTGTAAGTTTGGATGTGCAAGTGGTGTAATGGATAGCAGTTCAGAATTGGAAGTCGGAGAGCCGAGTTCCAGTTCTAGTTTAGGTTCGTTATATTTACGTATGCGCAAGTATCTTTGGGAAAGGTATACATCCACCTCTTCTCTCCCCAGCTATGGGTTAATTAGTATGAATTGCATCAATAAATCATTATTATCGCCAAAAAAATTCGTACAATCTAAAATCTGAAATTATTTTCCGGCTTTAAAGGTTGATAACCTGTAAAAAAACAAATCAGTTGACTTCAGTCTCGAATTTCGTGAATCTCCTATTTGTTTATATTCTGTAAAGAGATTAATGTTTAGTAATTTATGTATATCTTGCAGTTGTTCTTTTTGAATTTATGCAGCATTGTTTTGTTCATTTTAACGCTGCAAACATGGAACTACACTTTTTACTCGTCTGAGAGAGCCTCTTCTGATGCTAATCTCCAAGAGAGTGAGAATAACATAGACCGAGCATGTGAGCGCCGAGGAAGTTATAAAGGTAAACGGAAACTAAAACACTTGTCCTTAGAATCAGAAAGAGACAATTAAAATGTCCTGGGTTACATAAGGAGGAAAAAAGACTATGACGCTCCCAGGACACATTGAAGACACAAGAAACGGAGGGAAACCTCGAGTAAACTATCTAACGAGCTTTTATCAAATCAAGGAGGTAGAAGGATATTAAAAAGACAAACATGGCTAAAATCTATTAAGGATAGGATATTGTGGAGAGCTATGATCTCCAACATCCTGAAGGAACACGGCGCATAGAAGAAGAAGAAGAAGAAGAAGAAGAAGAAGAAGAAGAAGAAGAAGAAGAAGAAGAAGAATTCAACTGAATTTGGGTATATAGTAATTATGAGATCAATCCCGGAGCAGGGTAGTTTGTACTTCGCCACGGTGAAAACAGGGTGAGCAATAACGGAGCAGGTGTAAAAATAAGAATTAGAAGATTAAATAAATGCTTCAGTTCGGAATTCCCTGTAGGGTACCCAGATCGACATAAGCCTGATGAAGGCCAGAGAGCCCAACGGCCGAAATGTGATAACAACAACAAAGATGATGTCAATGGTCCGAATGTAAATAGTGTAAATAATGATATCTCCTTATCACAGAAATACAAATTAGTCATTAATTCATTGGATATCACAGAAACATGTTATGTGGAATGAACTGTTTGGATATATATGTTTGTTCTTTTCAATTTCAGTTTTCCAACATATGTGGTCTAGCCCAATGCTTTTGGATTAAATATCTACAGCCTACGAGAAACCACTCTAAGAGAATTCCGTGATAAGAATAGGCAGAAGAAAGTACCTTCGTCAACTACGCAGGCGGCGATAGCCTTTAGTCTGTGAGGAGAATTGCAGTTACATGTGCAATACAGATGAGGGTTTCTCACGTCTTCTGTTCGAAGAAGAAGAAGAGGCATCGGGCAAAGGAGATAGTGACCGTGGACGGGGAACGAATGAAATTCAAGAGAAGTTCTTAGACTAACCTTTACAGTACCTCCCAGTACGCTAGTCGCCCGCAAATGTTTCTTTACGCTGACATTAAAAGAGACCGTATTAATTAAAGCGTTCGCCTACAACGTAGAAATGGGGTGTAAGTAAATAAATAAATATGTAAATACGAACATAGAGAGCTGATACGAGAGTGCAGATGAAGACGTTATTTTTGTTGCTACTGCTGCTAATGATTTTTGAAGTAAACAAATGCACAATCATAGTCGCATCACAGTGGAGTAATGGCTAGCAAGGTGGTCTTGCAGAGCATTATATACCGGAGTTAAATCCTCACGGAGTACTCCAAGATTGTGCCAAACGCACACAGTTTTCTAACAGTACACGAGACTAATGAATAGCAAATAGATCAATATTATCAGGTCATCCCATAAGTTCTGTCCGAATTTTGAATAAAGAAAACAAGTGACCAAATGTTACATTCAATTACAGATTCAATCAACAATGTATTTTCCCTGATTATCTATGACTTCCTTCCATCTATTAACAAGCTTACTAATTCCATTACTGTAAAATTCTTTTGGCTTTGATTCGAAGAACTCACAAATGTCAGTTTTAACCTCTTCCTGTGTTACAAAAGCTGTTTCTTCCAAATTATTCTGTAAGCTACGAAACAAATGGTAGTCTGAAGGAGCAAGATCTGGAGAATAAGGTGGATGAGGAATTTTCTCCCAACCAAGTTCTTCGATCTTTTGTGACGTGATTCTTGTTGTCTGGAGTCGCACATTGTCCTGATGAAACATCACCTCTTTTCGATTCACTAGAGCAGGTCTTTTTTTTCATCAAAGCTTGGTTCAAACGCTCTAATTGCTGACAGTATATTTGAGCATTAATTGTTGCATTAGGTGGTAAGAATTCAAAGTGGATTATTCCTTGGCGATCCCACCAGATTGAAAGAAGAACCTTTTGCCCATGAAGTTCCCTTCTCGGCTGTGGCTAGGGTCATTCCCCTTTACCATTTCGATAAAAGATCCATTTTTCATCGCCAGTCACAAGTCTATCCAAAAAGGTGAAACAAGTTGGCGAGAATGGAGAGAAGAGCAGATGTCAACTCGGGATTTGAGGTTGTTTTCAGACAATTCATGAGGCACCCATTTTCCAAGTTTAGGAACTTTTCCAAATTGTTGAAGATGACGATGAACAGTTGTATGGTTTGAACTGAGAACCACTGCCAATTCCTCAACTGATAAAGCAGGATTTTCGTCAAGGGCTGCTTCAAGAAGCTTTTCATCAAACTCAACTGGACGTCCGGTTCAATCTTCATCTTCAAGGGTGAAATCTCCACCTCTGAATTTTGCAAACCATCTTCTGCAAGTTCTTTCATTCACACATTCCTCTCCATAAACTGAGTGAATGTTTCTAGCCGCTTCGGCTGCTGAGTTTCCTTTCTTGAACTCATAAAGCATTATGTGTCTGAAATGATTCTTGGGTACTTCCATGTTAGCAGGGTTTAATCAAACAAAATTTAATTTTATTGTTCTCTGAAATAAAATTTGATCAGTTTAAATGCATCTAAACATAAAAATAATGTTCAGCTCCATTAGACATTATAAAATACACTAAATTTCGTTCATTTTAACAAAAAGTTAAAATTAGGACAGAACTTATGGGATGACCTGATATTAACTTGTGAGTCTTAATCCACGTTGGGTACCCTAAACGCATGGCCTTGTATCAATAATAAATTACACTTGATAAACACAGTACTAAATGTAATCAATAATAAGTTTTAATTAAAATTCACAGTCATTTACGCCTCAATGGTTAACAAACTAGTCTCACTAGTCATTGTTTTATTTAACAGCCCCGACCCCCCACGAGGGATGTATGTGGCACAAGGCCGGTTTATTGTGGGTACTCCGAGCCCGTAGGCTCGACCAAAAATATTCCCTTTGAACCCGCCTAAACGGGTTCAGGGACTGTCTACCTCCCCGGACGAAACTTTGCCCTGCGGCAAAGCTTCGTCCGGGTTCCTCTCTGCTGAGACAGAGTTCGACAGTAATGGACAATCTATTCATTGTGATTGAGTAGTAAATTCAATAATATTTATGTATTCCAATCTTTTTTGTTTGTTTATTAATCAATTCACCCTAAGCAAGGCGATGATGCTACTAAGACGCAAGGGGATGCTGGTGGGTGAAAGAGAATGAAAAGACTTTAGAAAGAACCGGAAATCCAATCCTAAACAGGGAACAATATATAAATGTTTACTCCTGTTCAAAAGACAGGGGTGGAGTGGGAACCGGGCGATAGGCGAAATTATCGACTCCTGTTAAACTAATGGCCTTGCGCCAATACTAATTTACATTTAGAAAATTGGTTAATACAGTTATGTACGCCTCCATTGAAGTAATGCTTAAGCTGGTTTCGAGGATCATTGGTTTTGTTAAATATATTCCCTCAGTGATAAATGCCCCAAACTTACGGCCTTGTGCCAGTACTAAGGTACCGTTTCTTGTTGAATTATTCCACTTCAGATAGTTCAGGGATTCGAAAATAGAAGACGTTATCCTTGCGCTACCTGGCCATTATATTTTCATTTCATTTTGATACGAACTTCAGTGCTTACGGCCACATCTCGCTGAAAAACGGGTTCCTCTACGATCACCGAAGTGACCGCTTGAGAATACAAGGTGCTGTAAGATTGAATGTGCGGTTGGTGTAATAGATAATGACACAGAATTTTCAATTGGAGAGCCGTGTTCCAATTCCAGTTGGGTTCGTTATAGACCCTTACGCGCAATTACTCTTGGGAAAGGTATGAATCCACCTCTTCACTCCCCAGCTATGGGTTAATTAGTAGGTCTTGTGTCACTAAACCATTATTATCCCCCAAAATAAAATTGTGTAAAAAAATGTTTACATTTTGACACTAAATAACCCACAGAGGTGTTGATATGCCACTAAGCAAAAACAACAAACCAACCAACCAACCAATTTCATTATTCGATTTGGTCTATAACTTGTTTTTATAGAATTGGAGACGTTATTAATTAATCAACTGGGCGAAGGGATACGAATTCTTTCGATAAATACACAGATTCACAGGAATTTTATTTGTGTAGTCGTTTCTAAGCTTATATGGCAATGTGTGCGCAATTTTAAGCGTTAGTCTATTTTCACTTTTAAAATTAATAGGTAACTGACATAATACTAGGTTGTCACACATGAAATGGCGCACTTTATAGGAAATGAATAAAACGCTTCTGAAATGTTAAATAATTAATTTGCTTCGTAGAAATAGGCGCCATATTGATAAATGACTGTTTTCCAACGTACCTCTAAATTTTTGATTTCATCTTTTAAATTCTCATCCTTTGATGTGATAAACAATTCAAATGCTTCAATTACTTCTTTCTTATTGGAGAATATTTTATTGCGTATGAAAAGCTCGAAATGTTTGAATAAGTGATAATCAGTAGGAGAGATATCAGGTAAATATGGAGGCGATGTGTCACAAAATAAATCGCTAATTTATAAGTCTACTCTTCGTCTTTGCTTTGAATATTCCTGCTTCCATCTGGTCTGGTGCACCTGCTATATATTTAGAGATTCTTGATAAAATTCAAGAAGAATCCACAATGTTATTGGTTCTGACCTGGTATGTCGGCTTCAGTCACTTTCCCACCGCCGTAATGTTGCTTCCCTTTGCCTTTTCTATAAACACTTTATTGATAATTGTTCTGATGAACTTTCTTCCAAGGAACATTGGATGTTATGAATTTTAAGCGAAGTATTAGATTGACGGAAAAGTCAATTCATTTTACAGTTTCAATGGCTAGATGTAACCGTAAGTTCTATGCTAACAGTTTCTTCTCTTACACTTCTCGCTTATGGAACTCATTTCCGCCTTCTTGTTTCCCAGTCAACTTTGACCTTCAAAAATTTAAATGCAATATCAATCGTTATCATCTGTCTTAATTCTTGTTCTTTTATAGTCTTCTCTCCTTAATAGTATATTTTTCTCATATTCTCAATCAGCAACACCCTTTAGATCTTAGTGGTTTTATTGTCTTGCTTTGGGCGAAATTATCAAAAAATTAACACAATTTCGAAGCATGCCGACGCTATGCTTTTTTACGTATCGAGAAAATTTTTCGAAAATAATTTTTAGAAAAACATTTATTCGAACTGTAAATGGTTTGAATGAAAATTAATCAATGGACAATTATACTAAATGATAATTATTCGAAATACTTATTTTTGAAATATGTATGTGGTCTAGCTTTGAAAGAGTCAATGCTGATTTACTTAGAATTAATAACGCCCTTGAAGGATGGCATAAGGCTTTTTTTTTGCAACAAGTGTCATCCCATCATCCCACAATATAGAAATTCTTAGACACTCCTAAAAGAGAACATGACTTGTAAGAAATTCATATTTCAAAAGTAAGAACAGGTTGTCAAAATATCAAGAGCTCCAAGAAATATCGAAACGTAAATAGAAAACTTAAAAAAATTAGTGGCATCTTTTACCAAATACACTTCAGTAGTTGACTATTTGCATGGAGTATCATTTAACTTAAGGTTATAAGGATTTTTTTTATTACTAAATTGTTTTATTAATGATATTTGTATTTCGAATAATTAACATGTGTATATTTCCGCTTTTAATTTTTACATTTTTATTGTAATAAAGAATTTTGCATTTCGTATAATTATCATTTAATATAATTGTCCTTACGATTAATTTTCATTCAAACAATTTACAATTCGAAAGTTTTTCGAATAATTATTTTCAAACTACTTTTGAACAATGTTTTCATAATCGCTTTTAGTAAGTTTTTACTAAAAGCGTTTATGTGAACATTGTTCGAAACTAATAGTTTAATTAATTTTCTTTTTTTAACCAATTCCCTGCTGAAATGGCGATACAAGTCATACTATTTGCCGCTTAGACCAGTTGGAATGAGATAAGGTGAGTTTGTAAGCGTAAATTAGATGTGGTACAAGGTCGATATTGTGAAGCATCCAGTGAGTATCAATCTCACTACTCAGTCGTAACTGTTTTAGCGAGATGAACTTACGAACCATTACACCACGTCGAGGTTCCCAAAATACGACGCTTTTCTAAGCGTAGATTAGATGTGGTAAAAGACGGGAAAGTATAGGGCACCAGTGAGGATCGAACTCACTATTCAGTCGGGACTGAGTTAGCGAGTCAAGATTGCTAACAATTACACCATGAGATAAGATTGTTAAGAAACGCCTATTATTGACTGTCTAGATCTGGATCATCAGTCTGGAAAGGATGAAACTACAGGGTTCTCCGAAAGTCTTGTCACGCTTGAATAATTTTCTATTTCAACGCTCTGTGGGGGTATTATCAGGGAGATAGTTTCACATGAACAATACCAGAATACCCATCAGTTGAATGGTGCATTTGGGGAGCCTTTGCAACAATCAAAAAAGAACAGCTTCGTAAAATATCACACAGGACATGACGCCGCATCATTTAGTGCCACCAAAATGATAGAGTTTGTACAGACTTACTGGATGTGTGACAGCGTCAATGAAAGTGACTAAACTGAATCCAGTACATATGCTTTGTATTAATGTATTACTTGTTCTATTGTTCTTATTATTTTTTAGTAAGTGGTGACAAGACTTTCGGGTCACCCTGTACGCTGACAGATTATGTAAATGCGTTCACTTTCTTGTTAAACAGATAATTGTTTAAACAATTATTTGAAATAAGATTTTTAAAATAATCGTCCTTTAAGAAACCGAAAACAATTTCTTGCGGGTTTTAGAAATTAAAACGAAAATGTTATGTGTTGCTTTCAATCATTTTGTGTTAGAATGGGGATCTTTGAAAAATATTTTCGAACCATTATTGTGAAAATGGTGCGTAAAATTATTTTGTCAGTTAAAAAGATATAAACTCCTGATTAATTTCTGCAGATATTTTTTTATGCATAACTATAAAAGGAACATGATAAATTCGTTTCTGTCTTAACGAATACATTTGATTTAATGATTGATCGATTTGTTTTTTACGGTTTATCAACCTTTTGCAATTTGTTTAAAGACATATTACTTTAGAATGTAAGAATCTATTAGAGATAACAATGATATACTGATACCAGTCCTACTAATTAAGCCATAGCTGGGGATTGAGAACAGGTGGATCCATATCTTTCCCAAGGATATTTCTGCGTAAGTGAATATAACGAATCGGACTGGAATTATATATATATATATATATATATATATATATATATATATATATATATATATATATGCAAATTTCATTGAATACTACAGACAAGGTACTTTGATTTGTTTTTTTTTTATATAATTTCTCATGTGATCTATAACTTTTTTCTTTTAGGATGTTAAATTATATAAAAAAACTATCCAACTGTTCGATTTATCCGAGCGCTTTCGGCTATACATTTAGCCATTTTCAAGGTTGAAATATATTAACTGTTAACAAGAAATAGTTTGTTGTATGTATGTATTTATATAATGTTTTCATTTTCAAAAACACGGTCAAGATATTGTGTCCATGTTCATAGTTGATATTATTGAGTTTTGTTTTTTTTTGTTTTTATTAATAAGGCTTCTATTATTTTTAGCCATTTTTTTTGCATGTAGATGATGTTATTATATTTGTGTTGTCAACAATTATGTTACGAATAGTGTCTGGTAGGTCTCTATGAATATTTAAATGAGACCTAATTGAGCTATGGTCAGAAAGGTATAGTGAAAGAAAAAATATTAGATCACGTGAGAAATTGTATAAAAAACTAAATCAAAGCACCTTGTAAACGGGCTCAAGCACAAGTAACACAGATAAAATTTATATATAGCCCTATAAATCAAGCCCTACCCACATTTCTTACCCACACAAGATAGACATTCTTGCAGAGGTGTTGGGGTCTCACATCTATACACATACTCATACCAATATATAGACTTATAAACATCATACACACTCCCAAAGAATTAAAAATAACATACACTTAATACACACCCCTCCCCGCAACCAATAAATCTCTCAAAATGACCAAGAGGGAATTATGAATCTCCCCAGCCTCTTTTTTTAAAAAACAACGTGAAAGAGGCCAATGGACCAACAAAAGGTCTGACCAAAATCAACAATAAAAAAAAACAAATGAAAACTACAGATAAAGTTCATTATCTTCATAAACAGTCATTCACTCCTGTAGTTCACTGCTACTAACAAGCAGAATTTTTTTAACCTGATGATGTCCATGCTGGTCGAAACTAGTCGAGAAACCTAATTGAAATAATAAAACAATACATATTAATATAAAACCCAGTGTGTCTGAAAGTTTTATTTTTTTTAATATTTTGTAATATTTTTTCTTGTTCAAAATATATACATATATATATATATATATATATATATATATGTGTGTGTGTGTGTGTGTGTGTATTTAAGTAGCAAATTTAAGACAATTTAAGACAACAAATACAGTGTAACCCGGATATAAGAGAGTTGTCGGGACCGGAGAAGATGTCTCTTATATCCGGGTTTCTCTTATATCCGGGTTTGGTCTATTTTGTTTAGGTAAGTATGGCTCTAATTTGGGACCTGATATTATCTCTCTTATATCCGGGTTTCTTTTATATCCGGGTCTCTTATATCCGGGTTGCATTGTATTTTGTGCCGATTAATTTTACTGGTCGACTTTTCCCAATTTCGAATAATCGTTCTCAGAAAAGGAGGAAATTCCATTAGAAATTGTCCGAAGTGCATTTCGAGAAAAAGAACAAGAAATTTGGTTAAAGCTTTCCACTTTCTTAAGTCATCATTAGTTTAGGTAGAGACAAAGGTGAGTTTTGTAGAATTAGTGAGTGTTGTCATATAAGCGTGATGGGACGTGTTTTATTAAAATATACATTTGAGAAAAAGGGTTCTTAAGTTATAATTATTTTTAAGACCTCGCATCTTCAAATGTATATATATATAAAAACAACATCGAACGAAACATCTCCGCACTTCTCCATTTCCAACAAGTCTTTATGCAGTTAAATAGCGAAGCCTATCAAATTTATGAAACTTTTTTCTTATTCTATACGGCGTGGGCCCAAAAATAGGCTTACAATTAGTAGGTATACACGTTACATTTTTTAAAAACATTTTATTATATTTACTAGCCGAATTACCCGAGCCTTGCTACGTGTCACACTTTTTTGTAAGGGAATGATTGATTTTAAATCATTGTTATAATTTATAATGATACATTTCAATATTACTCAATGATCTTGCCGATGTGACCTCCTTCTTCTGGCTTTCTCCTTCTGTATTTTGGATAGGAATCATTCCTTTGTTCAAATTTCAATTTAATTTAAATCAAAAAGAAAAAAATCCAGTGGGGGTTTGTGCCAACCCCGTTCCGGGATCCACTTTGATCAAAATGAAATCTACTTGTCCAAGTACATTAGGAGTCATTCCCGTGTTCAAATTTAAATTTAATTCATATCAAAAGGAAAAATAATTCAGTGGTTGTGGGGAGGGGATCTGTGTCTCTTCCCCGGACACCTTTTCATCAAAATGAAATATATTTATTCAAGTACGTTGGGTAATGTAGTTTCAGAATATATATGGTTATGGGGTTCCATCTAGCAACTTCATATATAGAGATATTTTATTGTTGCAATCATAGTTTTTCAAAACTGTTTATGTACATTTGATTAACACTTTACTTACATATTTTTAGCACAGTTTAATCAAATTCACAATTTTATTGGGCCGCATAGTATATTAACCCAAAATAATTAATATTTAAAATAGTAAAAAAAAAAGTCTTTTAAAGAAAAAATGCAATTAATTTTTTTATTAATATTTTAAAGTATTATAGAAGATTCACATGAAACGCATTTATTTGAAAGACAAAGTAACTCAGTTTAAATTATTTTAAAGAAAAAAATATTAATAAGTATTTTAAGTTGAAGATTGGCATAAAACACATTTGAAAGACAAAATAACCTTGTTTTAAGAAAAATATTTTTATTAATTAATATTATTAGGTTGGTGCAAAAATGTCGGTTTTTGACGTTAAAAAATACGTCAAAATCATTATTTTTGCACCAACCTAATATAAAGTAGAAAACATTTATTTGAAAAACAAATAAAAAAAAACAAATTCTTACTAATATTTTAAACTATAAACGTCAAATAAAACATAAAATAACTAATTTTAAAGAAAAAAACTATATTTTAAAATAGAAATTTCAACCGAAACAGATTAATTCAGTTAAAAGAAAAAATGATTGATATTTTGAAGTAGTAACTTCACATGAAAGAGATTTATTTAAAAAACAAAGTAACTCAGTAACAGAAGGAACTCAATGACTCAATGAGAATAATGTATCTGACTGCAGTTATTTATAAGTTTGTTAAAATTAGGCGTCAAATTGCTTGTAACAATTATTTGGTATTGCTTGGTAACTTTTGGTAATTTTCTCTTTCAAATTTACTAACATTTGGCGGACCGCATGTGGCCGGCGAGCCGTAGTTTACCCAGAGATGGTTCCACGTTCCTCAAAACTTCCAATCTCCCGATCAGAGGCTTGCTGCTGGATGTAGTTTATCGTCATACTCAGGACTTGAATATCCTTTTGTGCGCGTATTAACATAATGACGAGATATGGTAACGGTTAGTTTTATCTTGTCTAGATTTTATGGCTCCAGATTCTCTGTTGAAGTTTTCTTTTGGGAAGATGACCAGTTCAGATGTTCATATAAACTATAACTTTATAAGCAGAGTTCATTAAACAAATCTATCTAAACTTACATTAATTTAAATTACATTGTCACTTACCAAATAATAAAAATCGTATTGAAAGTTATTAGGAATAGAAATTTTACAATAGAAATTAATTGTAAATTGTTTTAACATTTAAACTCAGTCATTTTCATTATTCAATTTATCTGCTCAATATTATTCAATTATGCAATGAAAAAAGGGGTACTGGTTCGATTTCAGACGGTTTGGGTAGCTTTCATACAAGGGTTGAGATTGGGACATCTTGACAGTATATGGTTTGAAATTTCAGTTGCCATACACGACAGTCGGGGTTTGAGCCATCTTTGTTGATTTTAGCCTTGATAGCATTACGTAAAAAGACATTGGGCTTACGCCCCCATAATAAGGTATTCTGTCTCCTCCTTAAGGCCATTCTAAGCCATTGATGTGTTTGATGAATATCGATGTCTGGTTCATCTAAACGCTTTTTTTACTTTTCATATAAGGGTTGAGATTTCATTTTTTCATATCAGCAACTTATGGACTCTTCCGTCTTGTGAAAATTATAATTAGACGGGAGAGTCCATCATACATAAAATAGGGAGTTACTTTTCAATCACCCTATACATCGCATCCAAATGTGCGTGATATCGCAAAAGGCTTTGATAAAAGCAGTGCATAATCTTATAGGTAGTGGCCAGTAAGAAATGCTTTCAGGAGAGAAATGCTTTTGGGATAGAAATGCTTTCGGGATAGAAATGCTTTCAGGATAGATATGCTTTTGGGATAGATATGCTTTCAGGATAGAAATGCTTTTGGGATAGAAATGCTTTCAGGATAGAAATGCTTTCGGGATAGAAATGCTTTGGCGACAGAAATGCTTTCGGGATAGAAATGCTTTCGGGATAGAAATGCTTTCGGGATAACAAGTCCTCCACCCAGACAATCCCCGCCTAACATTGTTCCTAAGTAATTAGATGTAAACTTGCAGTTTTATTTCTGTCCAATATTATTCAGTTATTCAATGGAAAATGGATTCATGTTCGATTTCCGATAGAACACATACACACAGACACAGAGACACACACGCACACACACACACACACACATACATATATATATATATATATATATATATATATATATATATATATATATTGATGCATGTTTCATTAAATAATAGACAAGATTTGTCTATTTATTTTAAGTAAGTTCTTTCATATTGTCTGATAAACTTAATAACATTATCATTGAAAGACGAAAGGAAATCACCATATTGATACATGTTTAAATCCTAGACTTACGTAAGCCATTATCAAAGATGACAATTACATTTCAATATATCAAACTATACACGGACCAAACAATAATGATAGTCTGTTTTTGTTGCATGAAAAATTTCAAAGCAACGACAAACTCGTGTATACGAGACGCGGATTCGAAAATCGCATCGCAGCTCGTGACGTCATATATATATATATATATATATATATATATACCGGATGTAACAGCAAATTATCCAAATCGTGTAACATCATGCGATAATTGTCTATATCACAAAATGTTTAATATCTAAAAACACTAAATTGATTTTTTCAAGTTTTTAGATAAAACGTGTAGCCATCTTGACACCATTAATCATCAGAATCACAGAAAACCCTTAAAACAGCTAGAAAAGTTTAAAATTATTTCGTGTCAGCCCCACTGTCTTCCCAACTGAGCAATGGTGAGAGGAAAAAAGATCATTCAGTCCTTCAGTAATGGTACCAACGTTTATACCCTGGCTTCCATCTTCAAAGTCCATTCAAGAACCATCAAGAGAACGGTGAATAAGTTTTAAAAAAAGAGGGAACAGTATAGTGGAAAAGTGGATCAGGAGGTCACAACAGGAAGAGAGATAATCATTTCAACTTAGAACTAAATACACTCTTATTGTTCAAATTAGAGTTCAATTATGTTATAAAAACCTCGGAGAATTCCAGTAAGATATCTTTAATCATTTCTAAGATACAACAGTTCAAAGCTTAATCGAACAATTGGACAATATGCGGTTACACCCGGTATATATATATATATATATATATATATATATATATATATATATATATATATATATATATATATTGAAAATTCATTATTCAATTTACCAGCCCAATGGTGTTCAATTATCATTGGCATGTAAAATTTCTCTTTAAAGCAACTTTTTAATCTAGGCTGGTTGTTCTCAATTTCACTCTTTAAGTTTAATAAAATAAAAAAGGATTACAACACAAACCCATGTAGCCACCAAAATAACGTTAATAGCAATCAGAAATAATGTCGAATTAAAAAAAAAATACATTAAAATCTTATATATCGCAGTACCTTGTCAGACCTCTTCAATATATATATATATATATATATATATATACCTATATATCTATACATCTATATATATATATATATATATATATATATATATATATATATATATATGCATCAAAAGGTTAAAAATAATGGCAGGCTTATTAATAAAAGCAAATAAAAAACACTTAATAATATCAACTATGAACATAGACACAGTATCTTGACCGTGTTTTGAAAATTGAAAACATTTTATAAATACATACATGCAATAAACTATTTCTTATTTAGCGGTTAAAATATAATCCTTGAAAATGGCTAAATGTATAACCGAAAGCGCTAGGAAAAAAAGAATATTTGGACAGTTTTTATATAATTTATCTAAAAAGAAAAAATATTAGGCCGCATGAGAAATTGTATAAAAACTAAATAAACGCACCTTGTCTGCCGCATTCAATGAAATGTGCATGAAAGAAGGATTGCTGCCTAAATACACACACACACAGACACACACACACACACACATATATAATACAATATGGTAATTGTTTAATTAGTAATATATATATATATATATATATATATATATATATATATATATATGAAATTAGTAAATTAATTAATAAATATTCAATTGACTTCTCTTTCGAATGAGTATAAATATGATATCTGTCAATAATTCAATATATTTATTTAACAATGATGGGTGGTGTGTCCGCGAAACTTGAAGTCAGTCGAACGATAAGTCAACTGAACATTCATTAATTTATTGGCTATTGTCACTCTATTAAGAACTTTCTTGACAAATATTCTCCTCGGCTTGGGATAAATGAAATTTCTGTAATTTACCATATTTTGATAGGTGTCATTGATCATTATTATTATTATTATTATTATTATTATTATTATTATTATTATTATTATTATTATCATCAATGTGGACATAGAAATGCATGGTATAATCATTTCACCCCAAGGAAGTTAATAAAGCCACTAAGACGCAATGGGACTGTGTGAGAATATGAGAAAAGGAGAGAGACCAGAAATTAAGAAGGCAAAAGATTAACATTCCATTTAAGTTTTTAAAAGACTAAAATTGTCTGGCAAACATGATGTCGAAAAGTTCTGAAATACAGAATATTCAGACAATTTCTACAAAATTTATGTTCAGAAAAGAAGAAAATTATAAAAACACAAGAAAAATGGAATAAAAAATTGCCGTACCATTTCAGTCGTTTTTAATGAAACATGTATAAAGAAGGGATTACTACCTAAACACACATCTATCTATCTATCTATTTATTTTTAAAAAGGCGAAGCGTTAAAACACCACAACAATATTTGCAACCTCTTCCCAAAAAATTAGCAATAATAACATTTCCGAAACTAAAGAACCTTTTGAACCACAAATCCGAAGTCTTGAGTCCTTGCATACATATTAAGTAATTCCTCCTAAGCCCATATTAGGCTAGATAAAAAAAAATGTATGTTTCAATTACTCCCCCCCTCCACCGATACTTTTATACTATCCTTGCTTTTCTTCTCTTTCCCTTTCTTTTTCTCCTAATATAGCTTTCTTAAAGCGTTAAGAAGTCATTTGATAAAAATCGCTTGACGATACCATAAGGTTGAAACCAAGGTAGCGGATTCAACTGACCTTCTGGTTTTTAAAATTAAAAGCCCTACATTTTATTTTTACTTTTATTTTATTTATTTCACACGTGTATTGAGCACATTTTAATACTACTGTTTCCTTTTCTGATTCAACTCTGACCATTAAGGTTTTATGTATTACACACACGCACAGATACACACACACACACACACATACATATATATATATATATATATATATATATATATATATATATTATAATAATATTTTTTGTTTAAAAATATGATTTTTAAAAATATTATTATAATATAAGCTCTACTTCTGTATGGAGCACTGTCTTCTTAAAAATAAAAACAAAAATACTAAGGAACCCCGGATTATGCACCCAATGTGTTCTTTTCTATTTTCTGCATACCTGCACAAGGATACATATATATATATATATATATATATATATATATATATATATATATATATATATATATATATATATATAATGTAACTGAACACATCATGTGTATATATATAAACAAGTACAGAAACCTACACGCGTTCGCGCACACACACAGACGAATATATGCAGATTAATCATTCCAAATTTAATTTTCTGACATTTATCTACTTAATTAGCGTAATTAAATCAGTTTAATACTTGAAATGGCGACAATACAATAAGTGTGAACAAATAATAACGTCCTATTTCCAGAACTAGGAAGAATAAGTTTAACATAAAAAATAAATTCGTCAATAAATAAGGTCATAATAAAAGCTAAAATTGAACGATTCTTATGCCCCCTATATACTGTAAATCTCAGTGTCATTTTTGTAGACCTATAAAAAATTGATGAATTGAAATTTCATTCAATTAAGTACATTTGATGAATATCAAACAGCACGCCAAAAACTTGAGATTTATCAATCTGGATTATTTTGGGCCTTTTTACAACACGCCCGTCCAAAAAATCAAACAGACTGACGCTGCCTTATAATGAAATTAATTCTCATAACATTTCATTTGTTCCCTTTTCTACTTTTTAACATTTTCGCCCTGTTGTAATGGAATGTCCTACATTCCCTATCGCCTATGTGGAGTGACTATATCAGAAGCTATATATAGTGAGCACAGGATATACCTTGGGGCTTGTTTCGGCAGTTAGTTGAAGATTCGTCTCCAGATAAGCTGGTCGAACTCTCTGCCTTCGGGCGAAGAGGAACCCAGACGAGTCTATGCCGAAGGGCAGAATCTCGTCTTGGGTGGTAGACAGCTACCCGACCCCGTTTTTACGGGGCCTACGGGGAATTTTTACCCGAGCCTACGGGCTCGGATGTACCACGTTAAATTCGGCCTTCTTCCACATCCTACCCCGCGGGCGGGGAGGGGGAGGTAAATTACCTTGCTTCGGCAATTAGTTGGAGATTCGTCTCCAGCTAAGCTAGTCGAACTCTCTGCCTTCAGGCCCAGAGGAACCCAGACGAGTCTATGCCGAAGAGCAGCGTCTCGTCTGGGGCGGTAGACACCTATCCGACTACGGTCTCGGATACTCCACGTTAAATTCGCCCTTGTGCCACACCTGACCCCGCGTGGCGGTTGACTAGTATCCTTGCTTCGGCAATTAGTTAGAGTTTCGTCTCCAGCTAAACTGGTCGAACTCTCTGCCTTAGGGCAGAGAGGAACCCAGACGAGCCTTTGCCGTGGTACACAGCTACACGGCATTGTCTATACGAGGTCTACGGGGAATTTTTGCCCGTGCCAACGGGCTCGGTTTTAACCTGCATTAAAAAACGTCTTTGGGCCACATCCTGTCTCGTGGAGAGGCAAGGTAAATATCCTTGCTTTGGCAATTAGTTGGAGATTCGTCTCCAGCTGTGTTGGCCGAACTCTCTGCCTTCGGGCACAGAGGAACCCTGACGAGGCTATGTCAAAGGGCAGTGTCTCGTCTGGGTTGGTCGATAGCTACCCGACCTCGTTTATACGGGCTCGGTTTTAACCCGCATTAAAAAAACGGCCTTGCTTCGGGAATTACTTGCCTTCCACCCGATTCCCTGTCTTTCCCTAGTGTATTCTCTTTTACAGTAAACCTCTCATTCTTTCATCTGCACACGTGTTGCTATTTCTTCACTCGAGTTCACCCTTTGTTTGTAACCTCTTTAAGGATACAACATGTCCCAACCAAGGCAATAAAGGTACTAAGATACAAGATGTGTGTGTGTTGGGGCGGGGGGGGGGGCTTACTTAGTACGAAAGAATAGAAGAAAAAGTAAATAAAAACATTATTAAGGAGAGCAAACAATAAAAGAACAGGAATTATGAAAACAGAATATGACGATTGATATTACATTAACATTTTTGGAGATCAAAGTTGACTGCAAAGCAAGGAACCAGAAGAGAGTTTCACAAGTGAGAAGTGCGAGAGAAGAGATTGCTGGTATAGTACAATTTCATCACTTTGAATAAGTAATCTCAATTTGGCCAGTTGAAAGCAACAGTTTTTAAATCATTTTACCCAAGCAAGTCGATAATGCCACTAAGACTGAATTTAAAAGAAACTGCGAAAAAAATAATAATGTTTTTTTTTCGCAGTGTTGACGACGATTGACATTGCATTTAAATTTTTAAAGATAAAGGTTGAATGGAGTACAAGTAGCCGAAAGAGAGTTCCACAAGCGGGAAGTGCGATAGAAAAACCATCAGCATAGGACTTACGGTTACATCTAGCAATTTATCTATCTATATCTCTGAGATGAGGCATTATGATTATTTACATTATTTACATTTTTCGGACTGTTATCCTCATTTTGATTGACACATTCACAATCACCTGAAGAAGGCTGGGGTGTACAACGACCGAAACGTTAATAATATGGCAATGAAGATGAGGATAACAATTTGTAACTGTAAAATTTTGAGACCTGTTTGATAATCAATTGTTGCGCTTAAATTTGTAAAGTTTAGTAAAGTGCAAAAGATGGATGTTTATCAGGACAATTACCATGAAAGTATTTATAGAAACGCGAGAGAGTAACTGCATTACGATGGTGGGTAGAATGGCTGAATTCTTGATGCCAGGTCAGGCTCGAAAAGATTGCAGATTCTTCTTTGGATTTTATCAAGAACCTCTAATTCCATAGTAGCAACACCAGACTAGCAAGCTAATATTTTAGGATATATGCATGTATGTGTGCGCGTGTGTGCAGTTTGAACTATCTTTTTAAGGAAAATATATGATTTATTGATTTCTTTTTTACGCTTTATCAACCTTTTGTGGATTTATTTAAAGCCAAAGGCTGTATTTAGATTTTAAGAAATGTTTAGAGATAATAATGATTTATTAATACGTCTTAATAAGTAACCCATAGCTTCGGGGAGAAGATAGGGATTCATACATTTCCCAAGTGTATTTACATGTAAGTGAATATGACGAACCCAACTGGAATTGAAACTCGAAAAATATATGAGGTTTTCTGCATTTGTCAAAACTTTGAGAAGCCCGACCCTATAGTATGGACTTGGTATAAAGTATGTCTGAAACTGAATACTATTGATTTGCTTATCCAACACTTTATTTATGAAAGCCTACACAACCATTCGCGCAATTAGCCGTTAATAGTGTTATTATATCATCATAATTATTTTTTGATTTCTGCTATGATCACACTACTACCAAGTCTGCGGGGGGATCTAAGACAAGTAGTAGTGTGTTGTTATGACCACATTTCATGATTTGTTTTTCTAACGCCCATAACATCACTAGCGTTGCATGAACAATGTTCTTAATGTGTAGTCTGTACTTATCAAGATAATTTTTGTATTTCTCTTAAGCTGGGATTTCCAGGGATTTTTTTCAGTGTGTTGTTATGTTCCTTTTTTATCATTCCAAGCGCACCTACTATGACTGGTAATATTCTTCTTTTTAATTTTCACATTTTTTTCCATTTCTATTTCGAGGTCTTTATACTTCGATAGTTTTTCAAATTCCTTGGTTGCTATGTTACGGTCTGCTGGGCAAGCCATATCAATTAGCTGGCAAGATCCTTCTTTTTGGTTTTTGATAAGTATGTCCGTCCTGTTTGCTTCAATCTTCCTGTCTGTAATGATGGTGTAATCCCATAGAATTGTCTTGTATTTCTGTATCTGGAGTCATGTTCATACCAGTGTTTGTTAACATCTTTTCCAAAGTGGTTTCCAGTGTAAGTATTGGCCCACTCTATCACGACGATTTTTTATATTTAACTTATTATTATTATTATTATTATTATTATTATTATTATTATTATTATTTCCTTTAATTTCTGGTGTGTACACATTTCTTTCCGAGTCCCGCTCAAAGACCTAAGGTTAGAAATGGCATCATACCATTTTCCATTAACAAATTAAAACACACAAACACAAATTTTACATAGATAAAGCCCTTCGCAAGGTGTGGGCTGTACTCGTGAGAACAATCTTTGTATTTCTTTAAGGCATGAGCTTCTAGGAATCCCTTCAATGAGTCTATTGGAATCTTTTCCAATCAATCCGAGGGCTCCAACTACAACAGGGATTGTTGATGTTCCCATGTGCCACATTTATGAGATTTCGATTTCAAGGTCCTTGTATTTTGATAGCTTTTTGAAGATCTTCAAAGATACATTACATTCTGTAAGGATTGCCATATCAATAAGGAGACACTTTTTTGTTAGCGCTCTCTAATAACAGTGTTATAATATTATAGCGTTGATTGGTCTGTGTGTGTGTGTGTGTGTGTGTGTGTGTGTGTGTATTGTGTAGTCCCATAAAATTGTAACAGGTGCTATTTCCGTAACCGGTTCTGGTTGGTGTTCATAACAATTTCTTTCAGTCTGCTTCCGATTTTCCAGTGCAGATATAGGCCCACTCTGTCATGCCGGGTTTTATATTCAGTGGGTGTCAATACCGTGCAACCTGATACAAGATGATCAATTGTTTCTGGATATTTATCACAGAACCTGCTTATTATTATTATTATTATTATTATTATTATTATTATTATTATTATTGTCGTCGTTGTTGTTGTTGTTGTTGTTGTTACTGAGTGAGAGAGAAGTATGTTAAAAATGGGCTTTAGGGTCCATATATACGGAGCCCAATGCACTCATTATGATATCCGATAATGCATAATAAGGGTAAACCAGATACATGAATTATTGTTTTGTCACAGAGTATAAGTTTTTTTAATATTACGGTTACATTAAGTTATCTGTCAAACTCAAAACAAGAACCTCAGACAGACAACCCTTCCGTCAAATTCCCCAAAAGAGCTGATTTTTCTATGATTCCAACTTAGTATGGTATCCCAAAAAAGTCACTAAGTTTTAATGGGCTTGATTCCAATGCGCCAACTAACACTGGAATCCCCATTACATACTATTCCCGCATTCCAAACAATTTTTTCATCTTAACTTTCAAATCAGAGTCGTTTGTATTTTTCTCAATTAGCTTATTTGCTATATTTGTATCATTTGTTATGGCGATATCAATAATATGACGGTTTTTGGTGGCATTATCTAGCACAGTGGGTCTCAGCCGGGGTCCACATGGCCACTAGTGGGGTTCATGTGATATGTCCCGGAAAGGGATATATTTGATCGAAGTAGCTAAGTGGTTTTGGCTACTGTAAATAAGTAGTATACGGTAGTAGTAATCGACTGGTACTCGTCGAAGTCGCAGGTAATAGGTGTAGACCAATAGAATAGCCAATGGCGTAGTCCAATGGGCGACGTCATACACTTAGACTCTGTCGTACCTACACCTCCGTCTGTATTTATGATGGACACCAGCCAATCATATATTTCATTGAAGGGAACACAGGTGTATGCATATTCCATTATATATATATATATATATATATATATATGTCCCAGAAAGGGATATATTTGATCGAAGTAGCTAAATGGTTTTGGCTACTGTAACCAAGTAGTACACAATAGCAGTAATCGACTGGTACTCGTCGAAGTCGCAGGTAATAGGTGTAGACCAATAGAATAGCCAATGGCGTAGTCCAATGGGCGTCGTCACAGACTTAGACTCTGTCGTACCTACACGTCCGTCTGTATTTATGACGGACACCAGCCAATCATATTCCAGTGAGGGGAACACAGGTGTATGCATATTCCATTTTATCACCATGTATTATTTCTAGGGGTCCACAGGCAACATATAAAAAAGCTATAATATATATATAAATATAAAAAATATAAAATCTTAATTATATAATATTTCTTTGCTTATTAAAACTTCAACATTTTTATTAGTGAAAAATAGAATCTTAGTGTCTTATGTCAAATAGCTATTAAGGGGTCCACCAAGAAAAAAAAAAAGAGAAAAGGGTTCCATAGGTAAAAAAGATTGAGAACCACTGATCTAGCACAATAGATCCGGATGGCAATTTTCTGTTTGAAAATCATAATCTCAGAATACTATGGGCTTTCCAACTTTTTCAACTGTTAGGCAAAGATACATGCCGTGTACCAATTTTCCGCTACTTGTTATTCAAATTTTTGATACAATAACCAATGTACATAAAAGCATACCTTATCGTGGCGCCTCATATATTCTTTTTGAGCTAGCATTTTGCATCCACTGATCAGCTGAGTCACATCTCAGGGTGTTCACCACAAATCCTACATTTTGGGGTGATTGATGTTTTGTGCATGTGGTATTTTATGTGATTGGTAGCGAGGGCTTGGTCGTGCTGCAATTTCCGACCTTTCAGTTGCATCTTTCAGATAATCACGTTTCAAAGTAGTATCATGGATATGGCATCCACGATTCTGCTTTGATCCTTCACATCTTGTGAATCTTGTATCTTGTATTGCTGTGTTCCTTTTTTTATCGTTTCAAGCGCACCTACTCTGACTAGTACTATTCTTGTTTTCAATTTCCACATTTTTTCTTTTCCTCTCAAATTGATCATGCAGTCTCCTTCCTAGGAAATTTTCTCTTCATTTTTCCTCTGGCCTCCTCTTGAATTCCCCCTCTGCACAAACACCGATCTCATGCGCCACATGTTTTAACAGGTCCTCATCACTTTGCGCCTCGTATTCAAGTGATCTCCGCTCATTTTCAACACAGCCTTGAACTCTTATAAAGCCTTTACCTGATATACAGTCTTTGCTTTGTGTTTGCTTTAGGTTTCAAAGCGTCTTGCATAGTCAATATCTTTCTGTTTTTTCTATCAATCTCTATAAGAAGACCAGAAACATGGTGTCTACACATAGCGCTTTGCTCACTAAATTATTATTAAGTGTGGTATCATTATAACAGAGAGTAATTTTAAGTACCTAATTACCAGGTCGCCTTCGGGGTCTTTGAGCGAGAAAGGAGATTTATTTATGTTAGGTATATATATATATATATATATATATATATATATATATATATATATATATATATATATAGTAGGCGTTTCGTTAGATGGGGAGATTTTGCGGATAATATGAACAGTTCTGCGTAAAGTAATCTTTTGTATCCCTGAGTTTCTGATATTTCTAGGGATTTTACTCACATGATTTTCGCTACATTTCTTTATCATATTCAATGGTTCTATCACAACAGGGACATCCGTAGTTTTAAATTTCCACATTTTTGTTACTTCGATATCCAGGTCCTTATATCTTGACAGATTTTGAAATTCTGTTTTTAAAAACATTGGAATCTTGTAGGCAAATCATATCAATTAGTTGGCAAGTCTCTGTTTTGAAATCTTTTTTTTTCTTTTTTTTTTTGACATTATCTGGTATATTATCATCAATTCTTCTGTCTGTGAGGATTGGGAGATTCCACAACATGGTCACTCTCTTACCATTTGTGTCATTTGGTTGGTGTTTGTATCATGTATACCAGAGATCAGATATTTCAATGAATATATTGTCCTAGCCTGTCATGTCTAATGATGTATTCTTTCTCAACAAGGAATGGGCACTCTGGTACGATGTGGTCAACAGTTTCATTAGATTTATAGCATGTGGCCGGCGAGTTTTAAGCCATTTTTGTAGCCTTGCAGGTATTAGGTGGAAGACATTGGGCTTGTGTCGCCATAATAAAGCCTTCTGTTCCCCAATTTTCTGAGCCATAACGATATCTGGTTTATATAGACGCTTTGGTACTTTTCATACAAAAGTTGAGATCTCCATTTTTTCAAGAATCTTCATATAAGTAACTTTCGTCCGTAACTTAATTTTTATTATTATTATTATTATTATTATTATTATTATTATTATTATTATTATTATTTGTGTATGTTATGTTTACTGCTTTGTGTCCTGTAAAGCCAGGTCCAAACTATTGTCCTTAGGCCCAACAGGAGAATTGTCATTTAATTGATAGCACTTTTCTTAGTATATGGGATGTTCCTAGTAAGGCAATCTTCTGGGCAATTTGTATGTTGATGTTACCTGGGACACTGTGAATAAAATTATCCATTCCTTTTCTCATGAGTCTCAGAGCTCCAATTACTATTGGTACGACAGTCTTAGACTTAATTCCCCACAACCTGTTAATCGCAATCTCCAGGTCCTTGTATTTGGACAATTTCTCGATAATTTTCATGGAAGTGTTTCTCTCAGATTCTACTGTTATGTTAATACACTTCATGAATTTGTTGTCTTTTATGATAATATCAGGTCTGATGACGTTTATTTCCCAGTCAGTTTGAATTGGTATGTCCCATAGAATAGTTACATCGTTAATTTGGGTAACTGTGTCTGGTTGATGGTCATACCATCTCTCAGTGGTTTCGATTTTGTGCTTCTTGCATGTCTTCCACTGCGTATAGGTCGCTATCTTGTTATTTATGTTGGTATATTCATTTTTTTTTCCTAGTTCCGGACACCAAGAGATAATATAGTCGACAGTTTCATCATATTTTCTGCAGATTCTGAATTTCGGGGTAGTTCTTTGATTATGTGAGAGTGATAGAATCTGGTTGCAAGGCTTTGGTCCTGAGCTACAATAATTAGGCCTTATGTATCAGCTTTCAAACCCGGTGCTCCTCAGCTACTGATGTGTTTTTTGTTGGTCCACATCTGTTTCTTTCGTTCTTTTTAGGCATTTGCCATGCAACGCCTTGTCCTCCCAGTTCTTTTTGTAATTTCATTTGGCCAAATTGTTTTGTTTTCTGCTTTACTCGTTTAGCGTAAATGGTATTCGCTTTGTTTTTTGTTGGTAGGGTTTTTCAGGTACATTAAGCTGTTTATTGAAGAGTACAGCTTCTTTGTTGATGGAGTCGATTTGTTGTTTTATTATTTGTAAAAGATAGCCATTGAGTTTTGTGAGATATGCTTTCAATGCGATTATTATTATTATTATTATTATTATTATTATTATTATTATTATTATTATTATTATATTCGTTTGTCCCTTCAGGACGCTAATGCAGAAATATACGAAACCAAATCTACCTATCAGTCTAATAATGTTATAACGAGTTATAACGAGCACATGTTATGATTTCTGAATAAGAGAGAACAGACTACCAACAAAGTGATGGTTGGGTATAAATATACGAAGCTCGATCTGCCTACCATAACAGACTCGCATATACAGAGTGATTGAAAAGTAACTCACTATTTTATGCATGACGGTCTCTCCCGTCTTGTCAAAATTATAATTAGACGGGAGAGTCTATCATACATAAAATAGGGAAGTACTTTTCACCCTGTACATCGCATCTAAATGTGCGTAATGTAGTAAAAGGCTTTGATAAAAGCAGTGCATAAACTCGTAGGTAGGGCCCAGTTACAAATACTTCCGTGTAGGATAAGCCATTCCTCCACCCAGACAGTCCTCGCCTGATGTTGTTCCTAAGTAAGTAGATGTCACCTTGCAGTTTTCTTTCTGTCTCTGCCATTAACACGGTATCATCAGCATATCTGACGTTATTAAAATTACATCCGTCAAAAATAAACCTTCGTAGAATTTTTAATTTTATCCGGATTATCTCGTTGTATAGATTAAATAAATCCGGCAAAAGGACGCATCCATATCCTACACCCGTTTGCAATTATGTGAACTTACTTCATTTTCTATTCGTATGGAAGCGGTTTGTTCTCAAGATTTATTTTTGGATTATTCTAATATCTTTCTTAAATAGACCGAGTTTTCCTAGAAGTTTAAGTAGATATTTGTGTTGTGTCTTGTCAAATGCTTTTCCGGAGTATACGAAATATCGGTATGAGAGAACAATGTCTGCCTTTCATCTGCATGGCAGTTGCTAACCTCCAGACCAGTGACTCATTGCGCCTTCACGGGCTAACGTTTTCCGCCGACATGAAGTGGGAAAATTATATTGAATCAATTACTATGTCTACTTCTAGGAAGGTTGGTTCACTGTGTCGTGTTAGACAATTTTTCTCGCAAGGATCTATCATACATATATATAAGTCTACCATTCCATGCTTTTAATATTGTTACCACCTCTGGTCTGATGTTCCTACGATATATTTAGAGATCCTTGATCAAGTCTAAAGAAGAATCTGCAATGTTATTGATCCTGACATGGTATCTCGGCTTCAGTTACTTTGCCACCGCCGTAATATAGCTTCTCTGTGCCTTTTCTATAAATGCTTTCATGATGATAGACCAAGTCTTTACGAATGTATGCACAGAAATAGATTGGCAACAAGGTCACATCATTTTGTAGTTGAAATCGCTAGATGCAAACGTCTATGGTAACAGTTCTTTCTATCGCATTTTTTTTTTTTTTTTTTTTGCAAATTCTTTCACACTCAGTAACCCCTTTTGTCTTAGTATCATTATCGCCTTGTTTGGGGTGAAATAATTAAGAAAAAAACAGTCGCTTTCCATTGCCCAAATTTCTGAAATTGTTTGTTCAAATTGACGAAACTGTTAAATTTAACCGTAAGTTTTATGCTAGCAGTTTCTTCTCTCACATTTCGCGCTTGTGGAACTCTCTTCCGGTTTCAAAAATTTAAATACAATATCAATTGTGATCATCTATTTTCGTAACTCATCTTCTTTTATTGTTTTCTCTCATCTTGTTTTTTCTCATATTCTCTAAAAGTCTGTCATCCTTTGAATTTTAGTAGCTTTATTTTTTGCTTGGGGTTAAATGATTAAAAAATATACGCCCTTAAATACCTTTAAGCAAGTTAATCTTTTTTCCGATACTCTGAGCTTGGAAGCAAAATTCTCGCGTTTTCGACTTAAGAAACCGCAAGAATTTTTCTTCCAATTAGATATTAGCAGACTGAAAATCGTTTTTGCAATCTTTGATATATTATTCGTAACACTTTAATAATTTTGAAAAAAAAAAATCTGCCCATTCATAAGACCAACACAAAAAAAATCAAAGAAAAAAATGTTCAAATGTTTTGAATTCTTTAAAAAAAAAAGAAAAGGGACTTCATAGCTAGAAATGAAGAATTCTGTTGTTGTTTTTTTTACAGTGTAACCCGGATATAAGATACCCTGATATAAGAGAAACCCGGATATAAGAGAGATTTTCTCTGGTCCCAAATTAGAGCCGTACTTACCTAAACAAAATAGACTAAACCCGGATATAAGAGAAACCCGGATATAAGAGACTTATTCTCTGGTCCCGATAACCTCTTATATCCGGGTTAGACTGTATTTCTACAAAGGTTGCTTCCAAAGGCAATCCTGACTGCAGTTCGTCTTCAGTCTATTTCTACCTCAAACGCTATACAACATTCCTGACAGTAAACGTTTTAGTGTCTGATATCTCGTCCTGGGTATGATGATAAACTACATCCGGCAGCAAGAAGGGCGGTTTTGAGGAGTGTGGAGCCACCTCTTAATTGCTTTTATTCCCAGGTTCACCTGTTAGGGTCTCAGCTATGGGCAAATAGCTAACCTCCAAACTGGGGTCAAAACACTATGAAAGTATAAAAATACATTTTTATAGTAAAAATACCAGCAATACATTTTTGAAAAAAAAAAAAAAATAAGTAGAAATACATTTTTGCAAATAATCAAAAATATTACGAGCAATATATTTTTGTAAAAAAATTACAAATGCTCTCAAGCAAATTAAATTTAGACAGTAAATGACCCCTAAGGAGTTGATATATCACTAAAAAAAAACAAACAAATGTGTCTGATCTCAAAACGGCGCTGTTGTGGTGTCTTCCCTCTAATGAGTCTATTATGGTCTCTTCCACTTACTATAAAGTTAGTAAGAAAGTAAGCCTCGGAAGTGCTCCAAACCGTTTATGACTGTCAAAACTCTCCGCCTCGGCGGAGAGGAACTCGGACGAAGTTTTGCCGAAGGTAGACAGGCCCTGAACCCGTTTATAAAGGTTCTAAAGGAAATATTTTTGTCCGAGCCTACGGGCTCGGAAAACCCACGCTAAATCGGCCTTGTGCCACATACGATTCACGTGGTGCGGGCGTTAAATATAACGGTGCTCCAAACTGTTCAACTGTCGAAATCTCTGCCTCGGCAGAGAGGAACTCGGACGAGTTTAATTTCGGGGAGGTAGACAGATCCCGAACCCGGGTTCTAATGGAACGAGTTTCGTCCGGGGAGGTAGACAGATCCCAAACCCGGGTTCTAATGGAACGAATTTCGTCCGGGGAGGTAGACAGATCCCGAACCCGGGTTCTAATGGAACGAGTTTCGTCCGGGGAGGTAGACAGATCCCGAACCCGGGTTCTAAGGGAACGAGTTTCGTCCGGGGAGGTAGACAGATCCAGAACCTGGGTTCTAAGGTAATATTTTTGGCCGAGCCTACGGGCTCGGAAAACCCACGGTAAACTTGGCCTTGTACCACATACATTCCTCGTGGGGGGACTGTTAAATATAACGGTGTTCCAAACCGTTCAACAGTCGAACTCCCTTGCCTTGAGCAGAGAAGAACCCTGACGTGGCTTTGCCGAAGGGCAAAGTTTCGTCCGGGGAGGTAAACAGGCCAGGATCAGCTTATGCGGGTTCTACGGGAATAAATATTTCTGGCCGAGCCTACGGGCTCGGAGAACCCACGGTAAACTCAGCCTTGTGCCACATACATCCTTCGTGGGGGTGGGGGGGCTGTTAAATATTAACAGTGATAGAGACTGTTCAACTCTCGAACTCTCTGTCTTTGGCAGAGAGTAACCCGTGGGGGCTGTTAAATATTAATATTAACAGTGATATCGACTGTTCGAATCTCGGCCGGGGAGGTAGACAGACCCGAACCCGTTTATGCGGCTTATAGGGAGATTTTTGGGCCGATCCTACGGGCTCGTATGACCCACGTTAAACTCGGCCTTGTGCCACATGTACCCTCGTGGAGGGCGGCTACTAAATATCAACAATGATATACACCGAACGCTGGTCAACCAATACACACTCCCAATTCGTGAAACACACTTCTGTTGTATTTACTGTTCAATACACTATTTATCTGCAACCTCTTGTTTTGTTATTTCTTAACTATTTACTTGGTCACAACTGGTGCTATCTACGTATTTTAGGGCTGTATCCACCAATAATAAATCCTGATACGTTTTCTAGTTCTCACAGCGTTGCCTCGTTGTATAGATTATATAAATTCAGTGAAAAGGCACATGCTTGTCTTACTTCTTTTTCTATTTTCTATCTGCATGTAGGCGACTTCCTCCCAGTAAATTAAAAAGAAAAAAGGCTATTAAAAATAGTCTGTGAATTTGGAATTACTTTTAGTATTCGCTTTTAAGTTCACAAAACAAATGGCCAGTATATTTCTCGGAAAATATTTGAAATTACTTCACCGATTGTTTCCAGGTGATGAGCACCTGTTGTATTTTTGTCTGGTTGAGAGAAACAAAAATTGTTGAACCATTTATCAGATTTCATCTGGTGAGACAGGAATTTTAACATTGGAAAATTAGCGCAGAAAATATCAAGCTTCCTTCCAACAAGTCAGATATTTAGAATTTATTTATATTTACAAATAGATATTGGCAGCACCCAGGAAATAAATGTAAAAAGACATTTTTGCTGTCATTGAATATACTTTTTGAAAACTGTTAAAATATAAATTGTTGGATTAAATAGAATATAAAAAGTGTTAATTTTACTACTAATATGTTGAAAATTTCTTCGACTCAAGGGCAATCAAAATCGGCCCGGTATTAAGTGTTGCGAAACACGCCTAGTCTCGCGACCCAATTTTAAACAGGGATCAAATAATAGAGAGAAGAGCGCGCAAAACGACTCTCATTGCATAATGTCCTTCTCAAAATATAAAGATCCAGAACTGGAAGACAAGGCAGACCTTAAATGACAAAGAGCATACCTGCGCATCCCACACTTTCCGGTAACAAAAGACTACAAAATCAGTGCTTTGGAGCAGCCACACTTTGATAAACTAGAATTCGTCAATCACTTAGTTTCCACGTCCGACGGCTGTCCGATAAGCGCAGGTAGTTTCACTTATTTTTCCACAAATAATAATAATAATACGTCAATAATTCCAGTTGTGTTTTGAGCCCTCGGTTTGAGTGTAAAAAGGTTCTGATAGACTCAATGAAGGGATCCATGGTAGCCCACGCCTTAAATAAATACAAAAAATGGTTCTCACAAGTACAGCCGACACCTTACGATAGGCTTTATCAATATAAAATGTGTGTGATCCTAGGTTCAAAAATATTGGGTGAAAATATCATGATGTTATTTCTGATCTGAGGTCCCTGTTTGAAACCAGTAAGAAAATGTGTATACAACAGAAATGAAAAGAAAATAATAAGAATAATGAGAACAGTGGGCCAATATCTGCACTGGAAAATCTGCAACTTCTACGGAAAGGAAACTGAAAGAAACTGGTATGAACACCACCCAGATCTGGTTACGGAGATAGGACCTGTTACAATTCTATGGGACTACACAATACGCACTGGCAGAACAATCAAAGCCAACCGCCCAGATATTGTTATTAAAGGCCACAAACAAAAACGGTTCCTCCTTATTGATATGGCAGTCCCTGATGACTGCAATGTATCTTTGAAGATATTCAAAAAGCTGTTAAAATACAAGGACCTTGAAATAGAAATCTCGAAAATGTGGCATATGGGAACATCAACAATACCTGTTGTAGATGGAGCCCTAGGACTGGTTGGAAAAGATTGCAATAGACTAATTGAAGGGATTCCTGGAAGTCCATGCCTCAAGGAGATACAAAAAAATGTTCTGACAAGTACAGCCCACACTTTACGAAGGGCTTTATCTATGTAATTTTTTTTTTTTTGTCAGTGGAAAGTGTCATGATGCCATTTCTAACCTTAGGTCCCTGAGCGGGACCCTGAAAGAAATGAGTATACATCAGAAATTAAAGGAAATAAAATAATAATAATAATAATAATAATAATAATAATAATAATATGTATCTATCCCCGAAATTGTTGAAAACCGTTATGTAATTTTGAGATCAGCAGATATAGTATCAAGTGAAGTATACTTGTTGATTTGGTTTTACCACAACGTTTCGGCCGACGCATACTTCGGACTTCCTCAAGTATGTAGTCCATATGTAAAAAAGGAAGAAGTCTTTCTTTCTCCCTCTTTCATGAAATGCTTCGGCGTGGGGTAATTGTTATTAATGCTAACCCCGGTTGACCTTTACTACTCAGCTTTGTGTTTTATTGTAACTGGATGCTCCATACAAAACTTAACAGTAAGGGTGGAAAGGTAAAAAGCAATCAACCTAACGCTTCAACTTACACTATAGTAATACAGTGAAAAACTGGAAGAAATGGATTTAAAGTAAAATTTCCATCAAACAATGACATTTTAGGGCAATTTTACTAATAGACTACAGTTGAAATTTGTATAATGTAGTGTGTGATGAATAAATTACGTCCAAATTATGCAAAAATGGAAATAAAACTGACATCTCATTTTAACAGATATATTTACCAAAATTACACAAAAAATATCTTGAAATACTAAAGAGCAAATTTATTTAATAAAATCACAATTGGCTTCAACCACAGCCTCCAGATGACTTTTTAGCAGCCTCCAGATGATTTTTCAGAAGCCTCCAGATGACTTTTCAGCAGCCTCCAGATGACTTTTCAGCAGCCTCCAGATGAATTTTCCGCATCTCTTCTGGACGGTCACCTTGTTTAAGTTGGTGAATGCTGCCATAATCTTTACCTTCAGTTCATCATTAGTGTCACAAGAAGTTTTGTTGGTGTCTTGCTCAACTGCGCCCGACACATGGGGAGGGGGGTTAAAGTCTGGGGATTAGGTGGCCAGATGTAAAGAGTGAGGTGGTCGCAGAAATTGTCTGACAGCTATGACTGGGGTTCTTCTGTTTTTTTGTTGCATGGTGCAAGGTCTTTTTCTTACAGACGGTGTCCAGCTGACCCTACTGTATTTTACAGTCGACAAAATCAAAACAATAAAAAATGTGCGAAATGAAAATATAAATATATATGATGTTAATATTTTTATAATATGAATGTATAGAAAATCAGGAACAAAATTATTGCCAGTTTTCATGATTATCTATTATTATTATTATTATTATTATTATTATTATTATTATTATTATTATTAATGGTTCGGACATCGTGGTCAAAGACCACAAAAACAAAATGTGCTTTCTTATTGACATGGCAGTACATTTAGATAGCCATATACCTCTGAAGATCTTTAAAAAAAAATGCAACCAAAATCCAAGGAACTTGAAGTAGAATTTTCAAAAATGTGGCACATGAGAACATAAGAAATTTCATTTGTGGTTGGAGCCCTCTGTCTGATCGGAAAAAGGTTCCGTTAGACACATTGAAGGGATTCCTGGTAACCCCTTGATTTAAAGAAATACAGACAAACCTCTCATTAAGGGACTAATAGGAGAAAGGGGAGGTCCGTTAAAGATGATTGTCCGTAGATGGGAAGGGATTGTTTTTGAGTTATATAAACATTATAGTAGTATAGTATGTAACCAGTAGTCGTGATCATAATGTAAACACTATAAACATGAATATATGGCATAAATAAATATATACTTAATATAGATATATTAATCAAAATAACAAAAATAATAGATTTCTCACGGCTACTTTCTCACACATGAGCTAATATATTGTACTTTATATACTGTACACCCACCTTTGTTTACAATTGAAAGGCTAGCTACCACCGCCAAGCGGTCACTTTGAGAACTAATACGACTCGTTCCGCTAAGCCCGCAAATATTGAAATACATCGCTGACGATTTGGGAGATTTTTTTCTGCAGATTTTTATGTTGCCTGCAGATTTTGACCGTTGCACCCGAATTTCGGTGATGGGAGGTCCGTAGATGAGAGGTTTCTCTACAAAAATTGTTGTCACTAGTACAGCTGATACCTTCCGAAAAGCTTTATCAATGTAAAACGTGTGTGCTCTTAGGTTCAAATATATTCAGTGAAAATGTCATGATGCCGTTTCTGACATTAGGTGTCTTGTTAAGAGATATTATTTCAGGTAAGAACAGACAGGATATTATTGTCTACGATGCCTTTTCAACAAGTTGAAACTTTTCTCTTTGAAAGTGAATCAATATTGTAAAACACTGAAAGAAAAGAAACGCTGAGTATGTCTTAACGGTGTCAGAATTCAGTGATCTAAACCAACATTTCGAAAGCTGATTTTCAAAGCATGCCTTTGGTTACTCTATGGCTATTTCTATGGAAAGTGTTCAGGCGAAAAACATTCTTCCGTATCACTAGGCCTGGCCTTCTCGGCTAAGACCCGCTATTCCACGTGCATTGTAGCGAACCACATTCATTCCATTCTTATTCCTATGGTGAGATATAAGTTCCACTCGAGTAGCTTCTTCCCACGAACCGCTGCTTTGTGGAACCAACTCCCCAGAGGATGCTTCCTCGATCACGACAATCTTAACCTGTTTAAGTTTAGGGTTAACCGTTATTTTCCCTACATATCCCCATAAACTGTGCCTCTTATTCTGTAACCCTCTACCTCGAGTGGCTCTTGGTCCTTGTACAAGGTGAATATTATTGTAAAAATGATCAGAGGCACAACACAACATTCTGGAAGTGTATTTTTTTCTCCCACATTCTGGTCTTGTATGATAGAAAGTTAAAATTAAAAGAAAAAAAAATCCATGTAAAAGAAAATGACTTGTGTTTATTAGAGAAAAAGTAAAATCTTTCTTTTTTTTTTTTTTTTTTTTTTTGACACCTTGCCATAGAACAGGGGTTAGCAACCTAGACTAGCTTTACACTACTATATCCAGCTCCTATTTTTCTACGTACTTCACATTTGTATTCTTAAGCCGGAGGCTTACGACTACATCACGTTGAAACACCGATTCCGGCTTCGTCTCCGAAGTTAAGCAACGTTCAGTCTAGTCAATATCTAGATGGGTGACCGCTTTGGAATACGAGGTGCTGTAAGCTTGGATTTGCAGGTGTTGTAATGGATAATGGCTCACAATTGTTAATCGGAGAGTCGAATTCTAATTCCCGTTGGAATCGTTATATTCACTAACGTGCAAATACCCTTAGGAAATTTATGAATCCACTCTTTCTTCTCCAGATATGGGTTAATTAGTAAGACTAGTATCACTAAGATCATTATTATCTCCCCCCAAAATTCTTACAATCTAAAAATATTTTCTGGCTTTAAATAACCTGCAAACAATTGATAAGCCGTAGTAAACGAATCCATACAATCTGGTGCCGGATTTAGCTAGGCTAAATAAACAGATTAAATTCTAGCAAATAATAAATTAATGCGAAATTTCTTCGTTGTTTCTGACAAAATTATTTATTTACTCATCTTGCTGTAAGCTGAATAGTGTATTATAAACTTTCGATCAATTTCGGTTTTGAGAAATGGTTCGACATATTAACAAGTCTACTACCAGAATACTTCAAAATCTCATTGTTAATTATAAAATCACCCAGTACAAACTGAGAATGATACGGAGACAACGCTGATAAAAATAGAAGATATTTCTGTTATATTTACCCGGATTCGGTTCCATAGATAAAGGTTAAACGCGCGATGACTATGACCTCTCTTCGTATCTTTCCTGAGATTCTTATTTTGGTTTTTTGTAATCTAGCAAAGGCGTGGTTCGCCTTACCCGGTCTGTTGTCTTTATCTCAGTCTAACCTGACGTTGGACGTTATGTTTCGACCTATTTAGGTGACGTCCTAGTCTATTTTCCATTTCAACAAATAGACAGAAACAGAAGGCAGACGATAAGCCTATTTAGGTTTGGGTTCATGGCGGATGATCATTTTTTAAGAATGACACCCATACTGAAGTGGTTTGTAGATTTTGTGGATGTTTCCTGTTGAAGGGTAGTCACTGAGTGAGAGGTCAAAGCCCCGTCGTCACGGAGCAAAGAAATCTCTGACCAGCCGCACCCTTGTCTTTGTGTGAACCTTAAATCGCTTCGGAATCATGGAGATACTGTTTATACATGTGTTGATGTAACAATTCGGTATTTATCAACAGCAACTTTTAGCGTCTTGGAGTTCGAATTCCAGTCGAATCCATTGACTTACGTGCTAATACCCTTGGGAAAGATATGAAACCTCTTCTTCTCGCACCATCTATGAATAAATAGCAGGACAGACCGGGTTCTATAGCCTTGCATGGCAACTGGTCTACCGCAGAAAGAAATGGCAACCTACTAAGGGAAAATCTGTCTTGTCAGTCATGTATCGAAAGATACATGATCGCCTAAGCTTGTATCCCGCATGGCACCTAACTGACTGACCTTAAACAAAATGTTAGGAACGAAATTCCCATCGATACAAGAAAGATCAATAACAGCTAGTGGACTTGAGAAATTTATTTTTCTGAAAAACAGGTTTAAGAGAAACATTAAACCGAAAGAAACTAAACTAACTTTTCGGTCAATGAATGTTAAATGTATTTATTTTTCCTTTTTTCTATGAAAGTTTAAGTTGAACAACTTTCTTTTGCATGAAATAAAATTTGATTACATTACATTCACTTATGTGCTAATACTCTTGGAAAAGGTATGAGTCCCCTTCTCCCCCCCCAGCTGTGGGTAAATAGCAGGTCAGACCAGGTTCTATAGCCTTGGATGGTAACTGGGCTTCCGCAGAAAGAAATAGCAACCTACTGCGGGAAAAATCTGTCTCGTCAATCATGTATCAAAAGATACATAATCCCCTAAGCGTGTATCACGCATGGCACATAAGTGACTGACCTTTTGGGAAAAGTATGAATCCTTTTCTTTTCCCCCTCCACCATATATAGGTAAGTAGTAGAACAGACTGGGTTCTATAGCCTTGGATGGCATCTGGTCTACTGCAGAAAGAAATGGCAAACTACTCTGGGAAAAAAATATGTCTCGTCAGTCATATATCGAAAGATACATGATCGCCTAAGCGCGTATCACACATGGCACACAACTGACTGAACTTTGTAGAGAAGATTTCTTTTTTAATCATTTCATCCCAAGCAAGGCAATAAAGCTTTTAAGACTTAAGTGGTTTACTGGGTATGAGAAAAATTAAAAAAAAAAAAAAACTTTATTAAAGATAGAGAATAATAAAAGAAAAGTTATTAAGAAGACAGAAGATAACGATTGACATTGCATTTCAATTTTTGAAGATCAAAATTGGAAAGCAAGTAGCTGGAAGAAACTTTCTCAACCGAAAATTGCAAGAGAAGTACCTTTTAGCATAGAACTTTTGCCTACGTCTATAGCCATTTCAACTATAACATGATGAGAGCTTGCCACCAATCTAGTACTACGCTTAAATCAATAAAGTCTACGTATCAAAGAGGAAAGCTAATTAGAAGAATTACAATTGAAGCAGTAATAGAAAAGGTACAAAGAAGCTACATTATGTCCGTGGTAAAATGACTGAAACCGAGATGCCAGCTCAGGACCAATAACATTGCAGATTCTTCTTTGTATTTTATCAAGAATCTCTAAATGGATAACAGAAGCAATTGGCCAGATATCGCAGCAATATTCAATGCGTGGACGAATGGTAGACATATAAATATTTAAGATAGATTCTGGCGAGAAATATAATCTAGCACGGCGACGTAAACGAACTTCCCTAGTAGCAGGCATAGAAATGGGTTCAATATAATCTTTCCATTTTCATGTCGGCGGCAAATTTATTGAAAATAATTGAAATTGGCATAAATTGCGTTAATTTCGCGCGAGGAGGAGTAAATACAAGTAGTTTCTAACACGTTTCTTTATCATCTCTATCTGTCTTCGGGCATAATGCGCTCAGGAGCGGCTCCGTCAAAGGACAGAGTCGCAACTGAGAAAAATTATACTGATATGTGCCCAGCCCAGGAGAACAGCTGCCCAAGGTCGCGCTCTCTCATTGCACCAGAGAGAGGGATCGGTACTCGCACCGAGGCCAGCGCAACCAACGGTTGCGGGGGCTCTGGCAATTTTTGGCAAATTTTGTTCCTAGCCCGGGTATACTCGCTCTGGCTCCCTACATTAAACCGAGCTTGTGTCACAACCTGACCTTCTACGGAGGGGTGAGTAAATGCAAATTGTTCTCGAGTAGTTTGTATTAGGTTGGTGCAAAAATAATATTTTCTCAGATATGTTACTATGTGAGAAAACGATATTATTTTTGCACCAACCTAATAACACGATTATTTATCATCTCGCAGTTGCGTCTCTGTCTTGGTGACTCAGTTTAAAGGACAGAATCGGAACTGAGGAAAATGCCCAGCCTTGGGGAACAGCTGCCCGAGGCCGCGTCCTCTCATTGCACCAGAGAGAGCGGTCGGTGCTAGCATAGAGGCCAGCGCAACCTACGGCAGTTTTTGTTCTTAGCCCGGGTTTACGCGCTTGGTCTCCCCACATTAAGCCGACTTTGTGTCACAACCTGACCTCGTGGTGGAGGGGTGAGTAAATACCAATTTCTATAAAGTAGAGCTGAGGCTTTTTAACCTCATAATTCGTAGGAGTAGTTATCTCCAATTTCGCATTTATTTATATATTAGGTTGGTGCAAAAATAATGACGTAATAATGTCGTTTTTTGACGTTAAAAAATACGTCAAAAAATGACATTATTACGTCATTATTTTTGCACCAACCTAATAGATTCCATAATATAGGATTTACTTACTTAGCTATTGTTTCTCTAACTCTTCAAATGTTGAATGTATAACTAATTCTAATTTTTATTTTCCTATCTTTACACTATATTAATTTTATCTTATAAATTGTCCCCTGTTTTGTCACAAATGAAATAAAAATAATTGTTTGTGCGGAAAATAAGGATCTACGTACATCAAATCGTCTCTAAATTAAGTGGCAGCAAAAGAATTATCATTGAACTTTTAAAAGGTAATCTTAAACATTAATTCAATACTTAAATGCAGCGATCAATTTTGAGTTCTTCTGGGGTTTATTGTTACCTATCGCATCTACTCCTCTCTAGCTATTGTGATGATGGCTGAACCAAGAGTCCTCCACAGCAGCTAGCTTAAATGCTACCCAATAGGGTGGCTTTTAAACTTGCTTAAAATTTTAAGCTAGCTGCAATTTTGGATACAAAAGAAAAATAAGAGTTACTCCCCTTAAATAACTAAAGCAACGATAATGCCTAGTATAATATATTAATATATATTTTTAACCTCACATAATCTGACAACCCTGAATCTGAGCTCAACGAAAATTTTTCTAGGGCTTTTGATTGAGCTATGAATCATTGAAATCGGATCAGTGGAAGCGGAGGAGTTGCTTGGACACACACACACACACACACACACACACACACACACACACACACACACACACACACACACGCACACATACATTGTACTTTATATATAAGATGTGAATTTCTAATCGTGATATTTGTTTTTATAAGAAATCCTTATAATTAGGTGCGAATGCGAACGAACCTTTTTTCCAAGGAGTCTCTGTTGAAAAGGAGGTGCGGATAATCATGAAATAAAGTCATCGCGAATAGCTTCCACATTGTAAACTTGAGCAGTAACATCTTTGAATTTACCGTCCTTCACGTTCTGGTTGCATGTATATGCTTGGCGTATATCTAACATTTTTTCTTGGACGAAAGCTCTCCTGAGAATGTTAATAACTTCTTCAAAGTCTGTATATTCACTGAACAGTTTGTATACATCAGATGACACGTAATTTATAAGAATATCCAACTCCTCTCCCGACCCCGATTAATATGTTTGAGGAAGTTTAAAAACGTTCGGTACAATGATTCCATATTTTCTCTGCTCCGAGGAATCATACTATCTAGATCCAGAATTTTAGGTTTTAGTATGTCAAGAACCAAGCAATAGTAGCGAATACAACGTTGTAAACTATAATTAGTTAAAGGATTCACTACTATTTCCCCAGTAGTTTCATCTTCAGGGTTAGGATTTGTAGTTTTTCCCAGGGCGCCCACGTCGCAACCGGATGTGATATAAGGTCGATTTTTAAAGTGGGTTTCATGGCCATACCGCACAAAACATCTCAAGCCCCCTTAGCTCTTCACCTTTTGTAGAAAGGGCAAGATACTGCCTGGGGGTAAGTTTTGGGCTAATATTCAAAGAGTATAAATCCCAGTCAAAGATTACGATTTGTTCAGGCTTCAGCTGTATCAACTACTATTTATAAAGTGGAGATTTGCATATAATACCAGATGTATCAAGAACGAGTCACATAAATTCCGTTTTGTTTATCGTTTTAATCTTCAAAAAATAAATCCAATTCCATTTTAGTCAGCATTAAATGCACTGACTTGTTGTCGCTTATCTGGCAACTCTTCGATAGCCTCTGAGTAAAATTCTGAAGGTTTTGAACGCGATAAAGTTTCTGGCCACCTTTTGAATCTGGTTTTCATTAGAGAAAGTTTTCATACCCATGTGGCTTACAACAATCGAAAATGTATTAACCGTTTGGTTTATACTGCGCAAACATTTCCAAGCCCCCACAGCACTTCCCTTGTTGAGAACGCCTTAGGCACTGGACAATAGACTCATTCCCTCCCGAGAGAGAGGTACTGTCTGGGAGGATCCCCCTCCCCGGGAGCTTGGGCCAATATTCAATGAATATCAATCCCAACCAAAAGGCTAGGATTATTTTAGACTCCAGCTGAATCACCTGCTATTTATATAGTGGAGATGTGCCTACGAATACAACGGTCCTAACCTGGCATCTCGGCTTCACTCACTCCCATCCCCTCCACCCCCGCCGTAACGTAGCTTTACTGTGCCTTTAATATAAATACTTTCATGGTAATTGTTCTGATGAATTTTCCTTTTTGGTGCATCAACTTTGCTAGATTGGCGGAATGGTCTCATCATTTTACGGTTGAAATAGCTAGATGCAACCGTAAGTTCTATGCTAACAGTTTCTTCTCCGACACTTATCGCGTGTGGAAATCTCTTCCGGCTTCTTGCTTACGAGTCAACTTTGATCTTCAAGATTTAAATGCACTGTCAATCGTTATCTTCGTTCCCCTAAATTCCTGTTTTTTTTTTTTTTTTTGTTAGCCTCTCTCCTTAATGTCCTTTTTTTCTCAGATTCTGCCACTTGCGTCTTAGTTACTTTTTCGCCTTGTTTGGGGTGAAAAGAAACAAAAGAAAAAGAAGTTTATGTATAGTTATTGAGCGATGTTACAAATTGCAAAAAAAGTTAACACGAAATCGCAGAACTATTTACAATAACTTTATTTGTTGATGCGAGATTTTATTATTATTATATTGTCAGGGAAACATCCTCTTGGGAGGTTGTTCTATAAAGCAACTGTCCTGGGTAAGAAACTGTTTGATTGAAACTTACTCCTTATCAAAGGGATATGTATGGAACAGGGATGGCTTGCTACCGGGCACATGGCATGGTTGGTTCTAGCTATGAAAATCTGAAATGATTGAACTAAGGAATTTAACTTGTACGAACATCTGCCATATTAATAGCGACACATTAGTAAAAAGGCTGACAATGTTTCGTATATGTAGTCTTGGAAGCAATTCTTCTCTTTTCCTTTATTACTTAATATGACTTCCGTGATTTGATCCACACCGTGTAAACAACGATGAGGTACACAGCCCTGGTGTGGGAACGGCGGATTTCTCAAATACCGCAAAGATTTGAGTTGGGAAGATAGCTAGGACAGGCAGTCTTATCTATCATCCCAACTCAAATTATCCCATTATTGAAACCAATAATATGGCTAGTTATCTTACAAAATCAACATTAGGCGGTGCTAGTAATGGTTCCGATAACGCCACGGGCTTGGCTGACTCTCGGGTGCGGGAGGCAGGTTCCGGACATGATGGCAAATCCAACAAGTACCCATCGAGGTAAGCCTAGGAAGACGTGGAAGGACCGCATCGAGAGGGATGTGCAGGAGTGGCCTTGCCCGCATTAGTACACTTGACAAGGATGCTTGGAAAGGAGTGAGAGCTAGCCGACTACTGCCCACCCCAGCCACAGGGAAACCCACAGCTGTACAATCAAAACTCTGGATCTTGACTTGATGACTTCCATGATGGTGTTGTGGTAGAGCCACTGAGATCAATGGTGTGTACTTGATGGTAACAAAACTCCTGGTAACAGATAAGGCTTTAGCAAAGTAGTATATTTTTGCTGTTTAGTGTCCCTTTGATTTTCATTAACTTTCTTTTAACATTGCCTAAGGACATGAAACATAGATCATAAGATTAAAATATCACACCTCGTATATGCAAGGATAAGGAGTTATAGGCTTTGGACAACATTAGTGTCATTTTATTGTCCTAAATTGGACCACAGTTAAAAGCTAGTTATCTTTTTGATTTGAAAAGGCTTAATAATTTGTGGTGTTCCATATTAAATTTTTAAAGATGTAGGCTTACTACTGGAAAACAAAGTAAGGTTCTCATAATGACACCTTATTTCTGGGCCCTTAACTGGATCTGTAGCACCAAGCTTCAATATGACCCCCACCTCATCTGAGTTGTTAACAAGGCTTGTTTTTGTGAATATAACATCAGTGCTGTACACCTGTTGTCTTAGATGGCTTGGCCACAGCCAGCAAGCTTCGTCTTGCTTCAGGACTGTTTTGGAGTTCAGGGTTCTTGGTCACAGAGGTCAAGGTAGACCTAGGAAGACATGAAGGGACTGCATTAGGATGGATGTGTGGGAGTGTGGCCTTGCCCGCATTAGCTCGCTTGACAAGGATACTTGGAAAGAAGGAGTGAGAGCTAGCTGACTACCCCTGTCACTGAGAAACACACAGCAGTATATCAAAGCTCTGGATCTTCACTTGACTAACACCACTTTTAGGTCTCTTGTTTGTGAACAATTAAGACAAGGACATCATTTGAAATAAGTTGGTTTTGTTATAAAGAAAATTTTCTTTGACTTTAAAGATGATCTGAACCCATTGTATATTTGTGTCTGTATTTTTTTCTCTTGTTTCTCTCTGTTAAAGGAAATGTTACAAGACCAGGGGGGAAGTTCCACAAGGTCGATCTGGTTCAATTGCACATATGATTGACCATTACTTCTATGTTCATGGTGGCCATACAGAAAGTGGCAATACAAACTCAATATATGACCCCCACCTCATCTGAGTTGTTAACAAGGCTTGTTTTTGTGAATATAACATCAGTGCTGTACACCCGTTGTCTTAGATACCAGTCAGTTGTGCTTAGGCGATCATGTATGACTGACGAGGAATATTTTTTCCCGCAGTAGGTTGCCATTTCTTTCTGCGGTAGACCAGTTTCCATCCAAAAGCCTGGTCTGTCCTGCTATTTATCCATAACTTGGGTGGGGGGAGAAGAAGAGGATTCATACCTTTCCCCAGGGTATTAACGTTGGAATTCGAACTTGGCTCTCTAATTCCCCAATCCGTGCTTCTATCCATTACTCCACCGTACCTCCTCTATACATATATACGAAACAGATTAAAAGATAAACTACCAGCAGATGGAGATTTTTACACTTATGCCATTTTTACTGGTGTCATTTTTACCTGTACGAGTATTTACCTAAATTCATGGTTCCACATGTTGTCAATAAATGTACATATAATAGTATACTTTATTTTTTTAATTTCAAACATTGCCATTGGTCATTGAAATTGATACAGCCTCAAAAGAAAAACAAGATATTGTCAAGTTACTGAGTGTTTGGTACACAACGTTGAAAATTTTGACTAAATTAAACAGCGAAAATACAATGATAAAAAAATGATTGAAGACATTGACAAGCAGAAATCTTAAAATTATTACAAAGAGAAATTTGAGAAAAATTAAAACTGTAATAAGCAGAAAAAATTTAGGTCGACATAAAGAAAATTATTTGAAGAATTCAGTATTGCGAATATAAACAGACAGGAAGATAATGAATATTATTTACGTTAACTCGAAGACAACCAAACTGCCTCTTTTAAAGGCTTACAGTTACATCAGGTTGAAAGACACGGGGGTTTATTTGGGTCTGTGGATATAGCATGGCGTGTCCAGGTTGCGAAGGTCTGAACTGGTGGAAATAAACAATGGAGCTCATCTGAATATTTGCCATGGAAATAGCGATAGAGTAACGATAGGTTTGCATCTGCGGAAAAGAGATTGCGGGGTGATAATAAGTCGCCCCTCCACAAGATTTATTCTGCAACCTCTGTTGAACGGTCTTCCACAATCGGGTAGAGCAACTGAAGATATTCGTACCTTATAGCCATATCACTCTCCTCCGATCTCCGAAGTTAAGCAACACTGGGTCTGCTGAGTACCTAGATGGGTGACCATTTGGGAATACCAGATGCTTTAAGCTTGGGAGTGCGTACAGTGGAACGGATAATGACTTGGAATTGTTAATCGGAGAGCCGAGTTCTAATTTCAGTTAGGTTCGTTATATTCACACGCGAGAAAGATACGCATCCGCCTCTCCTTCTCCCAGCTATGGGTTAATTAGTAAGACTTGTATCACTAAATCATTATTATCGCTCGAAAAAGAAAAAAAAAAATTCTTACAATCTTAAGAAAATATTTCTGGCTTTAAATAATCTGCATTAATAAGCCGAAGAACACAAATCAATAAAATAAAACATTTTAAAGTAAAGATTGCGAAGAGATATTGGGAGAAGTAGTACAGGAAAACTGATTTTCTCAACATTAATAGTGATGTATATAAAGCTATATTGAATGGGCATGGTGGTTGTTCTTCAATAAATGATTTAGTAAACCAGAAGAGTATTACACGACTATTAAGAGTGTCTCGAATGAACTAGCTTTACTGTTCACTGTTCCCCAAACCTTCTCTCCTACGAAACTTATAGTAGGCGGAAGAGTCTAATATAGACTTTTAGAGTAAGGACACCACAACATAACTAACATGACTTCAAAAATTAGGAATGAGGATCTGTAGGCATTAAAATCATCTGACCCTTCAAAGTTGATAACTGTGTCAAAACAAATGCAGAGAATTATTATAATTTCTTGGACAAGATGCTTTTTAAGAGTTATAGGTTACAATCAAGGTGCTTTAAGTGTAGAAGTATATCCATGCAAGCCTATGCTCTTTCAAAGTCTGCAAAGATGACTACTGCCCACCTTGACAAGAAAAATGGTTTCAAAAGCACCAGATTAATGGAATAATCCCAGGCATAACCAGATGTTAATTCAAGAGAAAATTTGCAGTCTTTTTTTTTTTTAATCAGTTCACTCCAAACAAAGCGATAATGCCACTAAAACGCAAAAGACTCCTGGAAGTGAAAGAGAATGAGAAAACTTTAGGAGTGTGACCCAGGCGACAGCTGAATCTATCTACTTTTATTAAAAATTATTATATGTATAATGCAACTGAGCAGTTTTACTATTGAAAAAGTATTGTCAATGTTCAGGAACTAATGCAAGCGTAACTGACAGAATAGTCTTATATGTCTAATGTAAATACAATGTCTATCCTCAAGAAAGATGTTTGTTTGCTGGTATTTTTTTTACTATGAAAATGAACTAGCTGGTATGTTCACTATATAAATGTGTTTTTATACTTTCATAGTGTTTGATTCCACTTTGGGGGTTAACAATTTGCCTATAGTTGGGACCCTAACAGCTGCTACCACCACGGATCAGGTTGTGTCTGGCAATAACAGTAGTTTAGATGTGGTTCCGCACTCCTCAAAACTTCCGATCAGAGTCTATGCTGCCGGACGCAGTTTATCGTCATACCCAGGACGTTCAAAAGAGATGACTGTAAGAATGAAAAGCAATATTTAAGCAAGCACATAAAAATAGCTTCTAGTAAAAAACTTGAACAAAATCAATGGTTGAAATCAAGGATCCTCTAAAAACATCTAAAATAATAATTAATTCAGATAAATTAGGTTAATTGTGTTAATCAATTATGCTTATTGAGTCTATATCTTTTGGGTTTACTGACAGACAAACATGTACGTCATACCCAATATATTTGCACAATAAAACATGACATCCAAAACAAAATATTGTCAATATATCTTTTTGCATTGATATAAATCTCATAAGGATATACTCACGCACATATATCTATAAATATATCCTAAAAATGTTAACATTGATTAATACAAATTTCATTGTGAAAACATTAACTTGCGTAATAAAATGCCACTCTACAAAGCTGCTGCTGATAAATGCCGAATTAATATTTCTTCCTAGTACAGAAAATGCAAGCAATAAATTATTAAACACCACAAACAAAAAAAGTGCCTCCTTATTGATATGGCAGTCCCTGATGACTGCAGTGTATCTTCGAAGATATTCAAAAAGCTGTCAAAATACAAGGACATTGAAATAGAAATCTCAAAACTGTGGCATATGGGAACATCAACAATCCCTGTTGTAGTTGGAAAAGATTGCAGTAGACTAAGGGATTCCTGGAAGCCCATGCCTCAAGGAGATACAAAAAATTGTTCTGACAAGTACAGCCCACAATTTGAGAAGGGCTTTATCGATATAATATTTTTTTTTTTTTTTTTGTCAGTGGAAAGTGTCATGATGCCATTTCTAACCTTAGGTCCCTGGGTGGAACCCGGAAAGAAATGAGTAAACGCCAGAAATCAAAGAAAATAATAATAATAATAATAATAATAATAATAATAATAATAATAATAATAACGACAACAACAACAAAACTAGTATAAACATCACGCCGACCCGGTTACAGAGAAAGGACCTGTAACAATTTTGCGGGATTTTACAATACACACAGGCAGAAGAATCAAAGCTAATCGCCATGACATCGTGATCAGAGACCACTAAAACAGAATTTACTTTCTTATTGACGTGGCAGTCGCTGTAGACTATAATTTATCTTTGAAGATCATCAAAAAACTATCAAAAAATACAAGGATCTTGAAATGAAAATCTCAAAAATGTGGCACATGAGGACATCAACAATTCCATTTATAGTTGGCGCTCTTGGATTGATTGGAAAAGGTACTGATGGACTCATTAAAGGGATTCCTGGTAGCCCATGCCTTAAAGAAATACAAAAAATTTAATACATTACAAAGAGCTTTATCTTTTTTTGTTTTTTTTAAAAAAAATGCTCGTTGGAAAATGTCATGAAGCCATTTCCGACCTTAGTTCTCCGGTTGGGACTAGAATAAATGTGTATACAACAGAAACCAAAAGAAATAATAATAATTGCAACAAACTGGGGAGGGGGGACAAGGAGGTACATAGCAAATACCTGAAAATAACGAAAAATGCAGATTTAGACCAACAGAAAACATATCAGTAGCAATGATTTGAAATCTGATAACTAAGGCAGCCCAGGACCAAAGTCTCGCACCCAGATCCTATCACTGTCACATAATCAAGGATGGAACTAACCCGAAATGCAGGATCTGCGGAAAATATTATGAAACTTTCGGCCATATTATCTCAGGATATCCTGAACTGGCCAAAGTGAATATACCCAGAGACATAACAAGGTAGCGACATATGTGCAATGGTAGATATGCAAGAAGCACAAAATCGAAACCACTGAGAGATGATATAAGCACCAACCAGACACAGTTATCCAAAATAACGATGTATCTATCCTCTGGTACATGTCAATTCAAACTGACAGAGAAATAAAAGCCAACAGATCTGATATTATCATAAAAGACAAGAAATTTAGGAAGAGTATGATTATTGACATAGCAGTACCATTCGAGAGAAACACCTCCATGAAAATTATCGAAAAATTTTCCAGATCGAGATTAACAGGATTTGAGGACTGAGACTGTACCAATAGTAATCGGAGCACTGCGCTTCGTGAGACAATCGCCCTACTAGGAAAATCCCATATACTAAGAAAAGTGCTATTAATTAAATGACAATTCTCCTATAAGGTCTAAGGGCCAAAGTTTGGACCTGGCTCTACAAGATACAAAGCAGGAAACATAACATATAAAAATAATAATAATAATAACAGCAACAATAATAATAACAACAACAACAACAATAATAATAAGCAGTGGTAGCAAATGATTGTCACAAGCAGGACCGAATTATGACCTTTTGAGGCCGTTTGCCTAATGAAATTATGACCCCCGACCTCAGACGTAGCCACCCTCTAACTTGCTCACACCGCTCTTGAATAACTTTACTCGTGATATATTTTAGCGACATTTAAATAGCTTGAAGTAAACTTATTGCAAATTATTTAAATAAACTAGAATAGTTTTCTTTTGTTTGTTAATAAAAAATATTCTTGAAGAAATACCATAATTTTACCATTTATTGCAAACCAAATTTGCACATATTTCAATACAAGCGTAATAAAAATAAAAACAGATTTTTTATAACCAACATTATAACAATAAAACAATAAAAAGAAATATAAATATTGATATCATTTCAGTTTATAAAAAATATTTAGAAGTTTTAACATCTATAAAATTAAAATCATTGCTTTATAAAAGCTTGAGGGGCCCTAGGCTGCTGCCTATAGAAACCTAACGGAAAATCCTGCCCTGGTCGCAAGGGAAGTTGAAATTTCTTAGTTCAAACAGATCGTGGCACCGAAGAATTATTATTATAGATAAAGAGAATAGCAAGTTCTAAATTATTGATATGCTGTTCCATTCGATACAAGAGTGGACTCCAAAGAAACTGAAAAGATCGCAAAATACCAGGACGTGGCTAGGGAATATGGAACTTGAATATAGAAAATAAATTCCTGAAGTAATGGGTGCGCCAGACCCAGAGATGCACCAATGCTAATCTATGAGGATCTTTTTAGTAGGCCTAGCGTAGTAATAAATACAATATGGAAGCCACCGAGAAAGAAAGAAAGAAAGAAATACAAATTACAGCAGGTCTTCAAGTACAACCACAGCAATTAAAACATGGGCAGAAGCTGAAATTAAAAACATCACAGAGGGCAGTAGTAGCAGTTGCAACCTAATCAGCAGGCAGGTTAAGTTTAAATCCCCAAGTGTGGATCAATGGCCCAGTGAATAAAAGCATTGTGAATCTGGTGACATAGTGATTGTAACCCGAGGTCAATTCAGTGGAAACGGGTGACCAATAATTGAACAGAACTAATTAATGACTAACAACTAGACGATATCTATATCATAAGAACGAGAACAGTGTTCCCCATAGATTAAATATAATTAGTGTTTATAATAATAATAATAATAATAATAATAATAATAATAAGAAGAAGAAGAAGAAGAAGAAGAAATGCAAAAAATTGTATTCACAAGTACAGCCCACACCATTCGAAGGATTTTTTCTGCGCAAAATATGTGCGATTTTTTTTCTCAAAATACACAGGGGAAAATGTCATGATGCCATTTCTAATCTTAGATCTCTGGTTGAGACCAGGAAAGAAATGAGTATACACCGGAAACCAAAGGAAATAAACAGCAACAACAACAACAACAACAATAATAATAATAATAATAATAATAATTATAATAATAATAATAGTAATAAACAATTTTTATTACTCCTTCATTCACTGAGTAACTTGCAGCTTTCATTGGTAAACAAGTAGTAATACTCCTTCAACATTCTGGCCTTATTCTTTAACTTTCTGGGTTTTTTTTTGGTTTTTTTTTTTGATGTTCTCAATGCTCCTTGAGTTCTTCCAACATTTTTCTAGGCACGTTGGTTCTATTGCAAGTGCTCCATCAACCATGGTCACTACTGTCACTTTCTATTCTCTCATCCCCACATATCCCCATAAACTGTGCCTCCTACTCTGTAACCCCCTACCTCGAGTGGCTCTTGTCCTTGTAAATGATGTTCGTGATGAACATCATTGTAAAAAAAAAAACGTTTAGATATATGTTCAGATTCTTTTCTTTTTTTTTTTTTACTTTCTTTTAGTCTTGATCTATGGTCACTGGAACAAAAAGTCCATGATCTTTTTACGTTTTGTTTGCAATAAGCAAACCTGATCTTCTGGTCCGTATTTGCTTCTACAGTTGAAAGTCAGAATCCATGGTTTGGTTTTATTTCTGCTTAACGACCCTTCAACTGCTGAAGGGTTATTTAAGGACAGATAAAGGTTTTGAATCGTTGTCGTTTTGGGCACAACTTGATGTTATATGTGAATTAGTAATAGTTTTTAATCTAGGTAAGTTGGTGAAAGTTTTTTTTTTTATTTTTTGCTTTTTAATCAGTCATTAGAGATGCTGATCTTTGATATAAGTTATTTTGTATTCAGTTTTTGATACAACTTCGTTATTAGAGTTTGCATTGTTATTTTTAGTTGGGATTATTATGAAGTCAGAAGAATTCTTTTTTCTTTGGTACCTAGACTTTACGAATTTAAGCAAAGTACTAGACTGACAGCTTAATCTAGTCATTTTACAGTTGAAATTGCTAGATGTAACGGTAAGTTCGATGCTAACTGTTTTTTCCCGCACTTCTCGCTTGTGGAACTCTATCTTGGTTTCTTGCTTACCAGAAAACTTTAATTTTTAAAGATTTAAATGCAATGTCAATCGTCATTTTCCGTTCCCTAAATTCCTGTATTTTTTATTGACTTCTCTCATTAACGTTTTCTTTTTTTTTTATTTTCAGTTTCTTTCACATTAACTTGTATGTTAGTTGCTTTATCGCTATGCTTCGAGTAAAATGATTAAAAGAAAAAAAGAAGTTTATGTATAGTCATTGAGTGATGGGAACACAATGGTTGGAATTTGAGAAAAAGTTAACTAGACATCACAGAAATATTTCAAATAAGTATTGGCAGTCTACAAATCTGGGATATCTATGAAGTCAGAAGGGTTCTTTTTCATTTTTTTTTTCTCATTTTTCAAAATATATTAAAGGTTTTATATAGGTTTGTTGTTTTAGATTTTGATATAAAGATTAATTTTCTTTAAGATCTTAAGGTTATTGTTTCATTTAGTGTGGCTTCTGTATTATTTGCTTCCTAATATTTTATTTGGGATTGACTGAGAAGATGGCACTTTATGATATGTTCGCTTGTGATAGGTACTTGACATCTATTGCAGGATGGAGAAAGTTTCATTTTTTAGTAGATGTCAGTGTATGAGCTTGTATGCCCTTATCCGTCTCTGGATATAACTATATCTTCCTGTTATATTTTTTTCTAAAACAGGGGAGACATTCCCCTATAATTGATTGAATATCATGTAGTTTATTAGGTTTTGAGTCGCCATATCGCTTGACATTTTCTTTTGATACGTTTTGTTCCTGAAGACTGTATTCGGTATCGTTACGTTTGTTGTTGTCCTGTTGAGGACGACTTTAGCCACTTTGCCGGCGATTTCCTTGCCTGACTTGGAATCCAGGCAAGGACGATGGTATGAAGTAAAATATAATGATTGATTTTGAAAAAGCTTTTTTGTTTCGTTTGATTTATAATTTGTTGTTCGTGGCAAACCAAGGAAATTATATTTTATTAGGTTGGTGCAAAAATAATGACGTAATAATGTCGGTTTTTGACGTTATTACGTCATTATTTTTGCACCAACCTAATAGTTTCCATTGGCTAAGTTGATTGTGTAGCTAAGTTCTAGGTTTGTATTTTTGTCACGGACAACTTACTGCATTCATGTTTTAATGAAGGCGGTCGCATGTCTACCAGTGTGCTGTCCGCATTTTCATAATTGCATCTTATGACACCCCAGAATATTATAATTGTTTCTGACGTTTCAGATTAATAAAGGTAGTATTCATGATTTGACTTATCGTCCCTTATTGTTTCGGGCACAACAGTAATACGATTTCTCCTGAATCTTAATTCTTCATCTATTAATAGAATAAGCTCAAGGCAAGTTCTACAACAATAAAATATCGGTAAAAATACCCCTATCATATTGTTAAATATTTGGTCTTAAAAAATATTGTAATAACAATCATAAATAAGAATTCTGGTCGTTATTTTAAGAAGTAAGGGGGTACAAATGAAAAAAAATTAGGAAAAGACAATTTTTTATATGCCATTGAAAGAGACGTTAAACGGTTCTGTCTTTTTTCTTTTTATTACTGAAACCAAGTAGCGTCTTTGTTATGTCTTTTCCGTCTTTCTCCGTGATCAAAATGGAGTAGTCCATTATTTATGAGGTATTGGCAGGGCGTAACGGGCGTGCTAACTAATGAAATGACAAGCAGAATAAGAAAAGGAAGAGGAGGGGAAGATGACGACGACAACGAAGAAGAAGAAGAAGAAGAAGAAGAAGAAGAAGAAGAAGAAGAAGAAGAAGAAGAAGAAGATGATGATGAAGAAGAAGAAGAAGAAGAATTGCAGAAATATCATATATAAACTCTGTTAGACTAAAGTATCTGACTAGGTAGAAGATATTCCCGTAGTAGGCGACAATTTCTTTCTACGGTAGACTGCCAACGAAAACTATAGGGCACGACCTGTTCAGCTATTCAACACATACGTACGAGGTGGGCTAAAGAAATGAGTTCATACCTTTCTCAATGTTATTTCCGATTAAGCGAATGTAACGACTGGAATTCGAAATCAACTCTCCGATTTCGCATTCCGTTGTTAACGATTACATCACGACGCACATCCTGTCAGACTACTGCTGGGTAATTAAATGACAAAATGAGGAAAAAAGTTTCTATATATTGGATTGGTGCATAATTATCAGGCGTTTTTAAAACGCCTGATAATTATGCACCAATCCAATAGTATTTTTTTTTTATTTTGTTATTTAGTTAACTACTAAAAAGTATCAATTCGGCCATAACATGACGAAGTGAGATGTAAGTAAAACTCGAGAAGCTTCTTCCCACGAACCGTTGCTTTGTGGAACCGACACCCAAGAGGGTGTTTCCTTGATCACTACAGTTTTAACCTTTTCAAGTCTAGGGCTAACCGTTATCTTCCCTACATATCCCCATAAACTGTGCTTCTTACTCTACAACCCTCCACCTCCAGTGGCTTATCCTCGAACCGCGGAATATTTTCTTCTCGACGAATTTCCAACGGTAAAGATAAAATATATTTTTGCTGGCATATAATACACTCTTTTATTTCCATTTAATATTACCGATAAATGGAATTAGGTTAAGTACAATAGATGTAGACAACGGCGCCTGGGTAAACATTAGCATACCAAATACCATAACTTTCCTTCGGTTCGGGGTACATTTTTTTCAGTTATCACGGCTTATGTAAGCATTGAAAGACATAAACGTAGACTTGATTTGAATGCCTAAGACGCGATGTAGCCACTATTCAGCAATTCTTTCGGTTAATTCTCTTGTCTTTTGTATATTTATTACACAATTTCGGTAACTCTCGCTTCGCTGACAGCAAGAAGATTGCGTTTCAAATGTAATTCTTGTTTTTCTTTTTTTATCCATTTCAAATCCAGTGCAACCTCGATTCTCGAACGTCTCACATGTCGAACAAATCGGTTTTTGAACAGAAAATTCGAGATGAAAATGCCTCGGATATCGAACAAAATTTCGGTTCTCGAACAACATTGCCGAACCGAGTTAACCCGAACGGAATCATTTCTGAGTCGACTGCCGTGTTGTATTATTATGAAAACCTCCTCAGTAGACGAGATGAATACCATTGAGTATTGTATACAATAGAGATGAATACCATTGAGTATTGTATACAATAGAGATGAATACCATTGAGTATTGAATACAATAGAGATGAATACCATTGAGTATTGTATACAATAGACATGAATACCATTCAGTATTGAATACAATAGACATGAATACCATTGAGTATTTTATACAATAGACATGAATACCATTGAGTATTGAATACAATAGACATGAATACCATTGAGTATTGTATACAATAGACATGAATACCATTGAGTATTTTATACAATAGACATGAATACCATTGAGTATTGAATACAATAGACATGAATACCATTGAGTATTGAATACAATAGACATGAATACCATTGAGTATTGTATACAATAGACATGAATACCATTGAGTATTGAATACAATAGAGATGAATACCCTCTGGAAATCTCTGATTAAAAAAAGAAAAGACTCACAAAATTCCCAAAACATGAGTATAGACTTTAGGTTTAAGACTTTAAAACGGCATCAATTTACGCCAAGGGACTGTACTTGTTAGTAGTGAGTTCAATCTCTGAGTCGGGTAGTGTGGAAAAGTTACATACTCTGGTTCAATGAAAGAAGCGGACAAACAGCACAAAGGCAAATAGATTAGAGAGAATTAAGTGTTGTATACATTCGTGTGTTGTGCTTTTTTCCAATTTTATTGTACTGTGATTTTTTTGCTCTACATTGATTTCTATTTGAAAAATAGTTTCGATTTACGAACATTTCGGGTAACGAACGGCCTTCTGGAACGAATTAAATTCGTGAAGCGGGGTTCCACTGTTATTAGAAAATATATTCAGTTTAAATACAGAAGGAGTCATAAAAATGACTGCAAAGGGCCATGTATTTTAACTTCTATTCTTTTCCTGTTATCCAGGTATTGTTGTCAGACAGGGAAATTTAGATCTCGTAACACAGATGCCCATTTCAATACCTTTCGGATTGTGTCTATCTAAATTTGTGTGTGTGTGTGTGCATGTTTTAATTTAATGAAAAGCCTAAATTATTTCTAAATTCTATTCTTTACTGAATAATTTTTTCAAGTTCAATAAAATCTACTCTGATATTTTAGGGTTTAAAAAAATTAAGTCTCCAATTGTATGGTTTTATTGCTCAGCTTTGGGTAGGGGTTGTGTAGAGAGGATAGTGCATTATTCCAAAGTTTTATTTCAAACTCAGTTAAATTGTGTGAGCATGTGAATCACTCATGTACAACACAGACATATATATATATATATATATATATATATATATATATATATATATATATGCGTACAGACTGTGTGATAGACAGAGAATTGCCTCTTTTTTAATTAAATACTGTTTATTTTTTTGTTTTGTTTTTTTTAAATAAAGTGTCTTGAATGTATATTAAAGGTGGACACCGAAATGCGAAGGCGTGTCGAGAGAGCGAAAGATGCTTTCTAAAAGTTAAGCAAAGTATTAAGAAAGAGGAAAATCGTGTTAGAAAGAAAGAAAAGAGTACTGAACTGTTATGCGATATCGAACTTCCTAGATGGCATTGAATTCTGGACAATCTCCTCATAGATGAAGACATGGGAGGCAAGATAAATGCAGTTCTACAGAAGGATGCTGAGAATGCCATGAACTGAACATGTGAGCAATGACGAAGTTTTAGCGAAAATGGAAACTAAAAGAACACTTATAAAGGGTGTTTCATTAAGACGGATCAAAGTCAGCAGTAAATAAATCAGTGTTATTGGTAAAAATTATTTATTTCTCTTTTGGATCATGTTATTTAAGTTATGGAAATTATGAGTAAAAAATAATATCTTCTAAATGTCCGCCAAATCTGAAAGAAAAAAATCATTAACTCACATTTAAAATCGGTCCAAGTTATTGGAACACCCCTTACTTATCATCAGAAAGAGACAGTTGACATTGCTACACAATGAGAAAAGTGGGCTTAGAAAATTTGACACTGATAGGAAATATTAAAGGCATGAAAGACAGAAGAAAGCAGCGTCATGGCCTATCTAAAGAGTTTGTGTAAATGGTTGGCAGAGATCACAAAAAGACCAAATTTATTCTGGACTACAAAGAACAGACAATTGTGGGAAGCCTTGATCAACTTATCCCTTGAATGGACACGTCACATTGAAGAAGAAGCAAAAAAGATGCGGTCAAGTGGTCAGAGCTTTCGGGGTTCAATTCGAAAAAGAACAATATATGTGAGGATATAGATTGGAGGGACAGGACACATAAGTAAATATTTTCGCTTCCATGATATAATTACAAATCTAAATTATTTGTTTATTTAAAATACTAGAGTTATCGAAAATATATATTCAGTTTAAATAGAGAAAAAGTCATGAAAATCACGTCAAAGGGCCACACATTTCGACTTATACTCTTTTCCTGTCATTCAGGGGTTGTTACAAGACTAAAAGGGAAATTAACCATCGCAAGACAATAATCCATTTTAGTTCCATTCAAATTTGTATGTTTACATTTGAGTGTTCGCATGTATATTTTAATTCAATTGCGGATTGATTTATCTGTGTTTTTTACGGTATATCAATCCTTCGTGGTTTATTTAAAGCCAAAACATATTTTGGTGATAGCAAGAATAATTCTTTTTTACGAGTGAATATTGCCATTAACAATATTTTTAAGAGAGCAATGATTTTTCCAGATACTACTATTTAACCCATAGCTGAATAGGGGAAGAGGTGGGTCCATACCTTTCCCAAGCGTATTTGAGCGTAAATAAATGTAACGAACTCATATCCCCGATTTCTCATTCCTAACGGCGATACACTGCACAACCCTCACAATCGAAGCTTACAGCTGCTGGTATTGCCAAGCAGTTACCAGTTTTGTAGAGTAGCTAGCATCCCTTCAGCACTCTGACAGAGGACCTGGCTCACAGCCTTAAATAGTCTACGATTAAGGACTCCAGCAGTTGATTAATAAGTTGATACTAAGCTGATTAATATTCGGACTTATCTTACTTCATTTGGCTATACAGCATTTGACCCTCATCTATTCCTTGTAAGTTGTCTTGTTAATTCTTTTGTAATGTATTGTTTTGTATATTTGTATGTATCCGTTAGCATCGGATACTGGTGCTGAATAAATATATTAAGCACTCATTCTTCTCTGTGTATTATTCACCTCGACGATACAACAACCAGGCTTGACGTTTCTTAATTTGGGTGATTAGAAGAGAACCGATATTCCAACATGATACGGCCGTAAGTCTCTTCATTGTCGAACTTAAAGATATTTAAAAAAAAACTTAAAAAAAAAAAAAAGAATAGAAAAGAACGCTTTAAGAAGTAATTTTGTTTGTTTCTGAAAAGTTCAATAAATGTCCAGGGTTTAATTTACTTTTTTCCCAATTTTCATTTTACTCTTCAGCCCAAGGTAGGAGTTTCCCGACTGAGTGATAGCGGAATGTATTCTTCCAGTGTCTTATTTCAAACTCAGTCAGAGGCGAACATAAAACAAGATGCAGTGGATTTTAAACTACTTCATTTATAAGCATGATTTGGTTTCAAATGATCCTTCTACTCTTTCTTACGGTTTTAAATTTCTCTTCATGGACCACAGCAGCATTAATCTCTCTGATAACAGAACCAGATTTTGTATGAATTATTGTCTTGCATCAAACCCGTTGTTCGCACCCCCTCCCCACCAAAAAAAAAAAAAACTATGTTCAGGTCAGGTTTACTACAAACATTGAAATAAAAATAACCATTATGTTCAAATTTAGGTTTCCCGCGTTGACTAAAAATCTCGACAACTATTTAAATGCAAAAAGGTTGCCATTTTTGTTTATAGAACGGCTACTGATAAAAGATAAATTAAAAAGTAAACTAGAAAGGCGACTGTGAAATAGTAAGGATAATATTAACCGTTTCTTTATAAGGAAACAGTCGACATCCATTGACCGAGCAGCCAGTGCAACTTTCGGTTGAAATTTTTATTTATTTTTTTTTTAATCAAATTCACCGCTTACAAGGAAGAAAAGCCACTAAGACATAAGGGATTACTGTGTGCAAAAGAATTAGAAAACAGAAACATTATTTAGCAGAGAGAACAACAAAAGTGTAATCAGGAAGACAGTAGATTGCCATTAAATAACGATTTAAATTTTTGATTGTAAAGGCCGGCTGGAAAATATTGAGCCGGAAGAGAGAATGTGGGGTATCCGAGCCCGTAGGCTCGGCGAAAAATTCTCCGTAGACTTCTTATATTAGGTTGGTGCAAAAATAATGACGTATTAATGTCGTTTTTTGACGTCAAAAATAGGTAAAGAAACGACATTATTACGTCATTATTTTTGCACCAACCTAATAAAACAGGTTCTGGTAACTGTTTCCCGAGATGAAACTCTGCCCTTCTTCATAGCCTCGTCTGGAGGTCCACTCTGCCCGGAGGCAGAGAGTTTGACCAGTACAACTGGAGACGAATCTCCAACTGCCGGATATCTACCAACCGCTTCACGCGGTCATATATGGCACAAGGCCGAATTTAATGTGGGATAACCGTGCTCGTAGGCTCGACCAGAAATTCCTCATAGACCCCGTATAAAATGGGGTCCGGTAGCTTTTTCTCGAGACGAGACTCTGCCCTTCGACATACCCTCGTCTGGGGATCCTCTCTGTCCAGAAGCAGAGTTTGGCCAGCAAACGGGAGACGAATCTCCAACTGAAAACTAACTACTATTTACTATTTACTACTGTATTTATGTGAATGGGGAAATACTCATTATCATTCGTAGGTATGTTACAACAGCAAACGACTATAAAAAAAAAATGAGATGTTGGTTTAATTTAAGCTATAAAACAAAGTAAACGACGGAGAATGACTCCCTGGATTGTAAATGTGAAGTGATTGCTTTGGCATATGCTTCTTGAATTATAAAGGAATTACAGAAGAAAGTAATGACAGTTTGAAGGCTCAAGAAGAAGAGAAGATTCAAAGGAAACATTTAAAATATATTTTGACTATGTTTGTTTTAGCGCTACAATCTGGTAAATTGGTATTCCGGCAGCTACAATATAATTTCTTATTTTGCTTTCTGTATTATTAAGTCGTTTGCAGAGGTACTGTGGAGCGATGGTTAGTGTCTCGGATTGAGGAATCAGAGAGCCGAGTTCGAATTCCAGTCAAGTTCATTACATTCAATTACATGCCAATAATCTTGGGAAAGATATGAATCCACCTCTTCTCTAAACGTATTCAAGGTAGGAATCCATCTATGGATTAAATAGCAGCACGAACTGAATCCTATAGCATTGGGTGGCAATCAGTCTAGAAAGAAAACTTCTGAATTTAAAACCAGCGGGTTAGCCTCCGTCGGGCTATCTTGCCCAGGAAACACTGCTACTACCGCGGCTGTAGTACATGGGGTGCCTCTAGGACCCTTAATGGGTTACGAAACTTGTGTTCGCCGTTATTAAGTAGGCATACGTTTACCTCGTGAAATAAAGATAGCACTCTGGTCAAAATCCAGTCCTTTTGTGGTGAGGCTGGAATGAACTCTCGAGAGCACATGCCTAAGCAAAGGTACATGGAGGCCGTGCGCTGCCTAAACTACATGTTTTTTTATGTCGACAAATCCAAAGGAATACAGGACATTACATTTGCGGTTGGGATGGGTTGGCTACAGGAAGTTCTGGAAATAGTCAACCACCTCTGTATTTTCTGTCTGTATTTACTTCCATAGCCTTTTTCGTGTTTAAGCAGAGTACATGGACTGCTTACTGGGTTGTCGAGATTCATTTACCCAAAGTGGCTGCTTATGAGGCGCCAATTGTCCACCTTCTCTTCTTCTCCGGTTTGTAGCTACATTTTATATATATATATATATATATATATATATATATATATATATATATATATATATATATATATGTGTGGGGGGTGCATATTCCTCAAATCTCGGCGCTTGCGAAACTTTCATCTATCCAAAAACCAAATCACGCTTGAAAGGAACAATATTTCAAGACGTCGAGGAAATCCAAGAGAATGCGACGAAACAGGTGCTCGCTATCGCATAAAAGAAGTTTTAGGAATGTTTCCCACAATGGAGACGATGCTGTATAATGTGTGTGGCTTCAGAGGCATACTGCTTCGAAGGAGATTAAATGCGCTGAATTAATATATGTTTTTTTTTTTTTTTTTATACAGCCAGTGCTGATATTTTTGATTAGATCTTATATATATATATATATATATATATATATATATATATATATATATATATATATATATGCCTTCAAACAAAAGAATACAGTTACAACGGTGAAATTTGGTGGCGCAGAATCATGGTTTGGAGATGTTTTTCTGCAAAAGTTATTGGCAACATATCAATAATAGATGGCAGAATGAATGTCGCATCATTCAAAATATTTAGGAAGTAAACTTAATGATTTCGGTTGAAAAACTTGAACTTCCTCCTGATTGGATCTTCCAACAAGAAGCACTGCAAAATCTACGAAGAAATGGCTTGCGGAAAATAATTTAAATATCCTGAAATGGCCAAGTCAGTCCCCTAATTTAAACTGAATGCAGAATCTGTGGCATTATTTGAAAATTCAAATCCTATCGAAAGCTCCAACAAACATCCCGGATCCGAAGACAAATGCGAAGAAGAATGAAATAAAATACCAACTAAAATTTGCAAATCATAAATTGAGAATTACAAGAGATTCGTTGCTGTAGAAATGAATAATGGCTATTGTACAAACTATTAAATGAAGATTAAGCATTCTTTTTCTGTTGTACGAATACATTTTTCACCCATTAAAATGGGATTATTTCTAATGAATCAATTTTTGTTTTCTCTGCATATTTAGTTATTATGCAACTGTGTACA
>OZ010610.1:54118815-54143815 GCA_963932145.1 Acanthosepion lycidas | reverse complement strand
GGGGATTTGTTTGGATCTGTCTTTATACACCGCCAATGGCATCAAAAATATTTGCTCCCAGCTGATTCAAAATAGGTATTCTTCACTTTTTCATCCATTAATTTCAATAGTGTTTCTACGTGCGCCTGTGTGTGTTTGTAAGTGTGTATGCATCTGTATGTGTGCTACAATGTGTTTGTGTGTGCTCATGTGTGAAAGTATGTGCGTGCGCGTATGTCTGTGTGTGTACATGATGTGTGTGTGCATGTAGGTGTATGTGCATGGTTATGTGTGTATGAACGTATGTATATTTGTATGTGCGTATGCCTGTGTGCATGTGCGCGTGTGTGTCTATGTGTGCCTGAGTGCGCGCGTCTTTGTATGTGTTTCTGTGTGTGTGTCTGTGTCTGTGTGTGTGGCCGCGAATGTGTGTGTGACCTCCGAGATCAAGGCAGTATATCTACTTTATTCGAAATGAATCAAACAGACAAATTTTGTCAATATGAATTTTAAAATAACAAACACGGATCAAATAAAATATACGCGAAATATTACAAATACTATATAAATATAATATATATATATATATATATATATATATATATATACACACACACACACATATATATATATATATATATATATATATATATATATAATAAATGCAAATGACAGTGTGCCAGTGTGCCACACTTTTTCAATTTAAAGAGCAGATCTTAATATTTAAATTTAATTAGCTCATCTTCTTCTATATAATAAATGCAATTTTTTTTTGTGATTTTTTTTTTGCGACGAATTTATCTGTACAATAGCAATTTTTTATAATTTGAATATAAATTTGGGAATAATCAAATTGCGAAATCCAGCGAAAATCACCCAAGGAATAAAAATAATTGTCTGTCCGGAAAGTAAGGACCTACGTACATCAAATCGTCTTTAAATTTAGTGGCGTCAGAAGAGTTCTCGTTAAACTTTTAAAATGTAAGCTTAAATATTAATGCAATACTTAAATGCAGCCTATTTCATCAACAACTCCCTACCTATTGTGATGAAGGCCCAATCAAGAACCCTCAGCAGGAGCTAGCTTAAATACCGTCCGTTAGGGTGCCTTTTAAGCTAGTAATAAATATAATATAATAATATATATATATAATATAATGTATATAATACTAGGCGAGGTAGCCAGCGTTGCCCAGGTGTACATGGCTTCAATTGTATAACCGCACCTCCCGTATACTTGCAACCAAGCTTGCATCCATTATCCGTTGGTATACTAAGCTACTTCCCCTCATCTTTTAACGGTATATCCTTCGGAAGTGTTTGATTGTTCTTAATAAAGAAATTTCATCGATAAAACCATCATATGTGGTCGTTGCTCGGAGTTAAATTGTTTCAACGTTTTAGATATTCAGTAAATTTCCTAATGCCGTAATAACTTTAGTATGGCATTGTTCACAAATCTAATAATCAAGCAAAAAGAGGGATGAAACGTCAGAGCTTGATTCAACTGCAAGTGCAAACGCAATAACGCTCCCTTCCTTCTTTGTTTTCTGTAAATCTGGGGTTAAGAGATTCTTCGGGAATTTTTCCCTTTTAAAACTTCAATACTCCTTCTCAAACAATATTGGCACCAAAGGATGTTCGAGTGCCAATTTAAGATGGAATCATATGAAGAAACTATTTTCTAAATGGCAAAAGCCGATTTTGGACCTAGTTTGTCGCAGATTTCGGCCATTTAACTGAAATAATCTAAACCACCAGGCAAGACAATTTGTGTCTCATATGTAATTTACATGGCAAATTTGGAAAGCATCAGATGAAGAACCATCGAGTTATGGCCGAAAAACAGGCTTCTTGGACAGTTTTCCGTGGTTTTTCGTTATACACAGGGAAGAGTATTTATTTCTTGCACGATGGCAATTTTTTTGCGATATGTTTGAAGAAAATTGGATAAAAAACGAGGAAGTGATTCAAGTATTTTTTTAAAGTAGTACGATAAACCTGGTTCTTTCATAGGTTTTTGCAATTTTTTGTGTGAAGTTAATGTTGCAGGAAAACTATCAAGCACTCTACATAAACCTCGTGACATGAGCTGATGTTTTGTATTAAAGTGAAAAGAACATCAGCTCAGCCAGTAAAAAGTTTGTTCACGTGTAAATATGCCTTTTTTTTTTAGCAAAAGGTCGTATCGATTTTTCTGCTAAACTTGGAGGGACCTGGAGATTGAAAAGTTGGTTTTGACCTAACTTAGTGAATTTGCAACATGTGTATACAATTTCATCGAAATCGATCAAGAAATGTGGACGTGCATAAATAGCATACAGAGAGACAGACAGACACACAGACATATTCTGTTTTATTGATATAGATAATATAATATCATAATATAATAATAATTATAATATAATATTGTATATTATATATTAATAATAATATATTATGTAATATGTATATATATATATATATATATATATATATATATATATATATATATATATGGTTTAGCGATCGTCAGACAAACGAGTCAGAGTTTGTCTGACGATCGCTAAAGCGTGAAACCCAGGGTCACAAGCTCACATCTATCCAACCATATATGTTAGCTCTATCTCTGATATTGAGCGCTTTCTAATAAGTACCGCGCATATAATATATAAATAATTATACACATATATATATATTTATTTATATTTATATACACACACTTTTCATATATATATATATATATATATATATATATATGACATGTAATATATTATGTAACAATTACAATATAATAATATATAAATATCCTAAATATAATAAAACCATTCTGATTCCACAATCCGAGCCACTAACCATTACTCCCCCGGGCCTTATAGAGTAATGATTGGCTTTTAATAAAAATGATGTTTTGAATGTTTTCTTTCTTACTGTTAAAATTTCATTCTTTTGTTCTCAAATCTGTCTCTTCGTTTGTTTTTTATTGTCACAAGGTTCCGTCTTCTCTCCAGTGTCTTTCTCCTCTCGTAACATCCCTAAGGATATAAATTATTAAACTTTTTTCGACGGTACGCTCTTTATAAATTTATCACATAGGGTTTCGCATCAAAAGAATTCATTAAAAGTCGTCACTTATTTCAATCTGTTCCTTTCCACCATCGGATGTTATTTCCAGATTGACTGTACCAAGGATTGAACTCGAACACACCATATTCAGGGCTGATAAGTTTACACATGTGTTTTTCTTTTTTTTTTTTATCCCTATCGTGTATGAAATATGACCTGTAAAACTTTTGCCGTAATGCTGGACCATTCTAAATCAAAAGCTTGAGAAATGCCATAGACGTCTATTTGGCATGATAGCAATAAGTATAATATGGTATTTAATGATGGTTATGCCAATATTAGCTATTTCCTTATAAGGAAACATTCGACATTCACGAGTAATTATTCCCGCTTCGTTAACACAAAATGTTACACTAAGGGTAGCTGTTGTATAAACGGCACGAAACTTTTCGTAGTGTCCGGGGACATGAACAGCGTTTTATGAAAATAATATCTGAAGTCTACAACTCAGGCTTAGAGCACTATTGTGCTCCAAGCTTGAGTATCGGGAGTGATTTTGTTGTATTGACCCTCACAAATGTCATCAAAAAAAGATAATTGCCGCTTACTCTCTCCCTGACTAAAGCTGAGACCTATGTGTTCTTGTACTTGCTATGTGTTATGCGAGTCGTGATATGGACGACGCGAGAGAAGGAATTCTATGGAAACGAGAAGTGTACCTCTTCCCAACTAATCTTGTACTTTAAGCATAAGCTTAAAGACAAAATTAGCATGGAAAGGCGACTACCCCCTTCATTAGAATTTGGTTAAAGGTGGGTAAGTCTTACGCGTATCTGTCGAGTGAAAGGAGCCGACTTAGAGTGACATTTTGTAACTGGTTTGACATCAGAAATTTGGGAACCCTGTATTAAATTTTGGTAACCAAGCTGTGTTCGAATTCCAGCCAGGTTTGTTTCATTCACTTCAGCGCATATACCCTTTGTAAAGGTATGAATCCATATCCTACCCCCAGCTATGGGTTAAATAGTAGGATTTTTATCTGGAAAAATTATTGTTATTCTCAAAAAGTTGTTAATGCAATATTCACTCGGACAAAAATTACTCTTACAATCCAAAAATATCTTTCGACTTATCAAGAAAAGGTTGATAACCCATAAAAACAAATCAATAAATCAATTAATCAACACTGCTTCTTTTTATTCTTCTATTACTACTACTACTACTACTACTACTAGTACTACTAAGCCCTATACCCCTTCAGCACGTTGAAGATCATGGCTCTCAATAATTCCCTGTCCTTTGTAGCTCTTAGTAAATTTTATCTTTTTGCTATCTCTCCTAAACACTGACTGTCAACCAAATTAGACAGGTTCGGGGGGTAGGTCATGCGCTGTTTTCCCTTTTCCCACTTGCCTTTATTTTCTGTTTTGAGTGTCAAATTTTCTAAGCTCTCTTTCCTCATGGGGATAAAACATAAATGCAGTGCTCTATATCCAGAGCATTAATATTAATAAAATAGTTTAAATGTAAAATGAAATTAATTTTCCAACTCTCCTGACGAGTGGATGAAATCTCCAGGAGCCATAGAACAGGAATAAATGAGCATTTAACATTTTTATTACTATATATATATATATATATATATATATATATATATATATTACTACTAATATTATTACTATATATATATATATATATATATATATATATATACAGAGAGAGAGAAAATGCACATTGCACGCTATATATGTGAATACAGCCTGATTATTTCAAGTCAAACTTTTACACTGTAAAGCTTGACATTAATACGCTTGGCTTATCTCTTTGGGAAAATATATGGATTATTGCGTAAGTAGAGGAGTACAGAAAAACAATCAAATTCAAATTCATAGTTTTATCTCAGTTAATAAACACCTAGGTCTAAAGACTTTATATATATATATATATATATATATATATATATATATATATATATATATATATCATTCAAACAGGTTTGGTTAAATAATTTAGACATATCACGTCGATAAGTTTTCGTTGTAATCCTTTCGAGTTTACGGACTAATTTCTTGGTAGCCTTGGTAATTGGTTAAGAAAAATACCAAAATTTTATTTCAAATAGTTTTTTATTTTCCCAAGTACTTTCACTCTCATCTGAGACCATCTCCATGGAGCTTTGTGTGAGTATGTATATTTGTTTTTGTATATTAAAAATATTTCAATTGTTCGTTTTTTTTTTCTGCTTATGCGGGTTCTAGATTTCAAATAGGTTGTTTTTGTCCAGTATAAAAGAAAGCAGTTTTTGCTCATACATATATAATTTTTTATAAGCATTTAAGGATTTTGTTGCTATACTCATAATTGACTTTGTTTATTTTCGGCATTAATTCTCTTATATAAAGGGCTTCAAGGATTTTTTGTTTTTGTTTATTATTGTTTTTATGTAATATATATATATATGCATTTTTCAACAAATATCCGTCTAATATGTGAGTGTAGGCATGAGTGCTCATTTAAATGCTGAGTTACTAAACTATGACAAATTGAATATAGGCCTTTTGTTAGAATCGTCATAGTAAAGTCAACGTACGTATTACCATTTTTACCAGAGATACAAGGATATTTAAATTGATATACAATGTTGGCCTTTAGCATGATGCTAGTTGGCGGAGAATAGTTGTTTTGGACAACTAGGTTGGTTGTATTAAATTCAGTATAATATATGATTATTTTTATTTTTTTACTTGCATCAGTCGAGGAGATATATAAAAGTTTATGAGTGTTTTAGAATGTTTCCTTTTGTTTATAGTTGGACTGCACTTGATTACGGTATACTAATTTGATCTGTTTAGAAATATTGGATCATACATTGTATTCTTTTTTATTTATGTTAATATTCCTAATAGGTTGTCTAATTTGTTAATCAACAATATAGTTACGGAAATCATTATTAATGAGAGTTTGTTTAATTAAAAAAAAACAGTGTAGAAAACTCCATAGACATGGTCTCAGATGAGAGTGAAAGTACTTGGGAAAATAAAAACTATTTGAAAGAAAATTTTGGTACTTTTCTTAATCATTTTACTAAGGAAACCAAGGAATTAATGTGTGAACTCGAAAGCATTACAACGAAAACTAATCGATATGATATGAGTAAATTATTTAACCAAATCTGTTTGAATATATATATATATATATATATATTCTGTTGGTGCAAAAATAATGACGTAATAATGTCGTTTTTGTCGTATAACGTCAAAAAACGACATTATTACGTCATTATTTTTGCACCAACCTACTATATATATATATATATATATATATATATATATATATATATATATATATATGTACCGTCGAGTGTTGTGAGATGAGCTCATGTTCAATGCATTTTACATTCAACCGATCAGACTGGCACTTATTAAGTCGAAATTGTAGCCAGATGTGTTACTATTAGATTTTTTTTATCAGTGTCCACCTTACACATCTACAAAACGACCATTCGTTCGTGCATTGAATACTGTTGCCATATTTGGTCTTGTTTCCCTGCTGTTCATCTCGAGGTTGAGAGCGCCTCGTTACGCCTGCTTGGTCTCAAGCTGTCCACTGAGATAAAGCGGAATAAATACATTGAATCGATAGCTTCATCTACCGCAAGGAAAGTTGTCTCTCTTTGTCGTGCCAGAAAGTTTTTCCCCATCTGAGTCCATCCTTCAAATCTATAAATCAACTATCCGCCCTTGCATGGAATATTGCTGTAATATATAGCCGGGTGCCCCCGCTGTACGTCTCGAGGTCCTTGACAAAATCCAGAGACGAATGTGCAAGATGATAGGTCCTGATCTGACGTCTAGTCTACAATCACTATGTCATAGACGTGCTGTGGCCTCCCTCTGTCTCTTCTGCAATATTTTCACGGCAACTGTTCCGACGAGCTACTCTCGCTGGTTACGGGACTACATGAATTTAAACGTGATACCCTTTCACTGCCAAAACAGTTAAGTGCAACCGTCTCTTCTTCTCAAACAACTTCTTCTCCCGTCTGTGGAACCCCCCTCACCCTACTTTCTTCCCCGATTACTATAATCTTCAAATATTCATGTAATGTCAATCGACATCTGACGCCCTGAGATTGTTCCCCATACTTTTCTGTATCTTTTCCTCAAACACGCCTCTTTACTTTTGTTTCCAATCCTCTGTAACCCCTTACGTGCATAGTGACACTCCCGCCTTGCTTGGGGGGAATTGCCTTAAATTATATATATATATATATATATATATATATATATGTGTGTGTGTGTGTGTATGTGTGTGTGTGTGTGTGTGTGTGTGTGTGTGTGTGTTAATTCTGCTTAGATTAAAGTAAATCATTTTTTAACTTTATTAATTTATTTTTAATAAAAAAAACTATACAAATATTTTAAATAATCAATCTACTGGCATTATGAGTAGGATGTCCCCTATAAAATGAAAACTTATACTTCTTGTCACCTAAGCGTCTTTTATATGATAACAGTTCATGATTTTGTAATTAAATCGACAGGATTCTTTTTTATGACCAAGGATGTGTTAATTAAAATTCTAAAATGCATTGCGACAATTTAAATGTCTTCTCTGAAAAGTTAATTGCGTAAAAATAACAGCAAGTTAGTAGTTAAAAACAACAAAAAATGCTTTTAACCACATAAAATAAGTTTGAGTTTTTTTTAAATTCCAAATTAATTTATTTATTACAACATCTTGGAATCAGCCAATCATAGACAAATTAAGTAAACTGTAGAAGTCAAGTGACTTACCTGCCAACATGGCTGCCTCTTTCTGTTTCCTTGTCGAGCAAGCCAGCTGATTTTACCTTATTTTATAGGAGAGTGCCTAATACACCAGTTAGGTTGGTCCATTTTGCTAGAATGGACCTTCCCAATACATTTGCATGAGGGGTCTTTAATGAGCTGGCCTTTGCTAGTAAATCTGCTTGGAGAGCATCATTTGCTGTGCCTCTGACCAGCTGGTCTTTGATATAGATGTCAGATAGGTCATGACTGCAAATGGGACATGTGAAGTCACAATCCTGTGCTGTACCCTTAAGGCGGACAACAAATTGCTGGATTGATTCGCCTGGTCCCTGAGAAATCGAAGCAAAAGACAATCTATGAACCATAGGGTTCGATTTTTGGGTAACTAATGCCTCCAACATGTTCAGGAATCTGTTTGGTTTTTCTGAGAAAAAATTGGGGTATGTATTGATGATCGACGTTTGCACAGTCTCATCAGCACAGTTGTATAAATGGATGTTGGTCTGTGAAGGGGGCATGTTTGTCATTTGCACAAATACCTCCCAGTCAATTCTGAACTTTCGGAATTGCTGTGATGTCATCTCTGAGTGGAGCTGGGGGAGTTTGGCTGCAGGGGCCTTTATGTAGCTGTCTGATGTCAAAGGTTGCTCCTTTGATAGCTTAAGGATAGCTAGGGCATGTCCCATGGTTGTGACACCTAGTTCTTTAAGAATTTCTCGGTCTATCATAGAGAGGCTATCTTTAGTAATATTCTTTTTCACAAACGATTCAGCATAGGTTTTGGCAGAGTCGGTGGGAATGCCAATTTTGATAAGTAGCTCTTGCCAGTCATCGTATCCTGTTCGCAGCGCCATGTTGAATATTAGCTAGTTTGCCAGTGGTTTAGCACACAAGTAGGCAAATGTAGCCAAAGCCAAACTGACTGGAGTCATTTATGGGGAAATATATAGGTGAATAAAGACCCCTCATGCAAATGTATTGGGAAGGTCCATTCTAGAAAAATGGACCAACCTAACTGGTGTATTAGGCAATTAGAATGAGAGTTGTAATGGTACATACCCTGTGACACAATATTGTCAGCCTGGGGTCAACTCCCAGTCGTGGTGCAAAGCTGTGATACTTCTACCAGCATTTTGGTAGTCACTGTTGTTGTTTATATAATCCTGCCATAACTTCCCCTGACCACATTCGTTTTGCTGGTCGATAAGACACACAATACACCCTATTACGGAAAACCATAGACAATGGTTTTCCAAACAGTCGTCAAGCAACACCACCTACAATCCGGGAATACTGGGAAGTTCGTAACCGCCTAAGCAATGAAAATGGCCTAATACTACTTGACAGGAGAGTAGTGATACCAACCTCCCAGCGCAAGAACATATTAAAATGCCTACATTTCGGCCCATCAAGGAGTAGTTGGCATGAAAGCGCGTGCCAATGACTCAGTTTACTGGCCTGGAATGAATGCCTCAATTCGCAATTACAGGTATAATTGCATTACATGTTCAAGGAATGTCCCAAGTCTACCACGTGAACCAATCCAAATGACACCTACACCTGAATGGCCATTTCAACAGATTGTAATGGATTTGTTCTATGTTAAATCCTTCACATATCTTGCTTGTGCAGACAGGCTCACTGGATGGCTCATTCTGTACCGCATCAAGCCAGGGCAAGCGGTTGCTTCCAGGTTGATATCCATCTGCAGAGAAATATTCCAAACATATGGTGCACCTGAGGAACTTAGTACAGATGGTGGACCGCCATTCTCAGCTTACTCATTCCAACAATTCCTAAAAACCTGGGCTGTTAAACAAAGAATATCATCAGTGGCCTATCCCCAGTCTAACGGACGTGCAGAATTGATTGTCAAGACTGGAAAAAGACTCATAAAAGACTGCACAGGACACCAGGGTTCCTTGGACAATAACATGGCAGCACAAGCAATCTTGCAATATAGAAACACCCCTATCCAAGGCATTGGCTTATCACCAGCGCAACTCCTGCTTCATAGACGTCTTCGAGATTTTATCCCATCGCACCCACAGTTATATAAACCACACCCTGAATGGATAGCCGCAGCGCAAAAACGTGAACAGAAATTATCCAAACGCAATGCAGACCTCATCGAGAAGTACAACCGTACTGCACATGCACTATCCCCACTTTATAAGGGTGACACAGTCTCCATTCAAAACCCAAATAGCCGTCGATGGAACATAACTGGGCGAATACTAGAGACGCTTCCCAACCGTCAATATAGAATTAGAGTTGCAGGATCAGGCAGAATAACCCTGCGGAACCGTAGGTTTCTAAGAAAACTTGAAGCACCCATAATCAAGACCCCTATACCAAGCGCCATGCCTGTGTCACCTGAGCCGACAATTACAGATACATGCAGCCCACATCAATCTGCCAAAGACTCGGGAAATGGTGACATTACATTACAAAATAAACCAGCGTCCCAGGGCCCTACTCAATCACAGCCATCAAGAACCAGGACTCCCAGGGCGCTATCCCGACTACTCCCGTACAATCAGCCAGGCAATAGGGAATTAATTCCTCCCCAACGGCCAATATGCTTCCGCAATGGGGAGAGGAGGGAGATGTAGAAGTCAAGTGACTTACCTGCCAACATGGCTGCCTCCTTCTGTTTCCTTGTCAAGCAAGCCAGCTGATTTTACCTTATTTTATAGGAGAGTGCGTAATACACCAGTTAGGTTGGTCCATTTTGCTAGAATGGACCTTCCCAATACATTTGCATGAGGGGTCTTTATTCACCTATATATTTCCCCATAAATGACTCAAGTCAGTTTGGCTTTGGTTACATTTGCCTACTTGTGTGCTAAACCACTGGCAAACTAGCTAATATTCAACATAAACAAAGTTTGCCAAACTTATATTAACAAAAAAAGGTAAAAATTAATTAATTTAACGATTAATTCACTAATTTTATTTTTATATATATTTTAATTTTATGTATCTGTTTACAGCTACTGTCCGCACTTGTCAACACCTTGGATATTAATAGATTATAAAATGTACGAATGACCAAAAGTGGAAAAAACAGCATTCGAGGTGTATCAATAATCTATCTTTAGGTTAAAAGGTAGATATAAAAAATGACTATATGTGCATTGCAGAGATATGCTGCATAACAATACTTTAAACGCAATGTTGGTTCACCACAACACATCAGAGCACAATTTGGACTGAAAAAATGCCAGCCTGATCAGGAAAGAATAGGATTCACTGTAAAGAAAATGTATTGAGAGTGCGCTAATCTCATAATTCGCGATAATAAGCCTAAGACCAGGCTCATACATAGTATCATTGATCATCACAAATGTAGCACAATGCAATATACGGAGCTAATAGAGAGAAGGTAAAAACAGAGATCCATTTGGAGTGGGTTGATTAAAAATCCAACAGACACCAACGAAAATACACATGCACTTTCAGGACTCTGATTGTCAGATTTGATGAGGCAATTTAATTTATTGCCCTGTTTAGCTTCAAAATTTCCCAAAGCATTTTCCTTACAGACAATTTTCTCTTTCATTCCGACCTGAAGAAGCCGAAATCAGCAGACGTCGGCGAAACGCATCGTTTATCATCGCCACTTTTATTTTGGATACTATTATACATTCTACAAACACGCATATAAACACACACACACACACACACACACACACACACGCACACACACATACACACACATATATATATATATATATATATATATATATATTAGGTTGGTGCAAAAATAATGACGTAGTAATGTCGTTTTTTGACGTTAAAAAATACGTCAAAAAACGACATTATTACGTCATTATTTTTGCACCAACCTAATATTTAATTTCAATTAAAAGGTGCAAATATAATTTATAAATTCATGAATCATTCATACAAAAAACAAATATAGAGTTTAATGATTTAAATCATTAACCTCTATATTTGTTTTTTGTATGAATGATTCATGAATATATATATATATATATATATATATATATATATATATATATATATATATATATATAATGGACTCTGCCGACGGTTTCGACGTATGAGGATCTGACAGCTTAGTTGATTCAGTCATGAAATTTTGTGCGATAATCTTAAGTGGCATATGGAGCAAGAGTGAGGATTGTGAGGTAAAGCGCTAAAAAAACCCACACAAGTGATTGGATTAAAGTGATGAAGGCTTGTGCAGAACCATCCACATTTTTCGGAACTATTGATACACTCAGTCGGTGCAAATAAAGGCCACAGACGAAGCAAACCGGGTGTAACAGTAAAATTGTCCGAATCGTGTAACAGCATGGAATAATTGTCCATCCCCCATCCTACGGGCTCGGATTGACCCACGTTAAATTCGGCCTTGTGCCACATCCTACCTTGCGGGGAGTGGTGCCGATAAATATTATTGTCCATCCCACAAAATGTTTTATATCGAACAAAATGCTAAACTAATCGAGTTTCTGTTTTTTCCAGGTTTTCAGATAAGACGTTTAGCTATCTTGATATCATTTTTTCGTAAGCATCACTGAAAAACCTTTTCAGTTATTCATCTAAAAAGAGAACAGTTTAAAATCGTCTTGTGTCAGCCCGACTATGTCCTCTCAACTAGCAATGGTGAGAGAAAAGAAGATAATTCAGGCCTTCAGTAACGGTACCAACATTCATACTTTGGCTTCCATCTTCAAAGTCCATTCAAGAACCATCAAGAGAACGGTGAATGAGTTTAAGAAAGAGTGAACAGTAGAGAAGAAAACTGAATCAGGTGGTCACAGCAGGAAGGTGGATCATCATTTCAACTTAGAGCTAAATACATTCTTATTGTTCAAACTAGAGTTCAGTAGTATTATAAAAACCTCGGAGAATTCCAGTAAGATATCTTTAATCATTTCTAAGATACAACGGTTCAAACCTTAATCTAACATTGGACAATTTTGTTGCTGTACGATTTGGACAATTTTGCTGTTACTCCCGTATACATGGAAAAGAAGTTGTCAACACGGTTTGCTGATATGTAAATCATATAAACTCTCCAGAATTTCTTTTTTTTTTTTTTAAACGCCAAATGCGCATTTTTAAGAAATCATGGTATCAGCAAAATTGAAATTCGTAATTTGGAGTCCTTTTATTATATACAGGGTGCTGTAGAAATACACCCCTCGCACATTTATACCTTTCTAGGTAGAGGGTAAGAGGCACAGTTTATGGAGATATGTGGGGAAAATAACGGTTGACTCGAGATTTGAACAGGCCAGACTGTGGCGATCGGAGAAGCATCCTCTTGGGAATCAGTTCCACAAAGCTGCGATTCGTAGGAAGGGGTTGCTCGAGTGGAACTTACATCTCACCAATGAAATAGGAAAGGAATGGGAGAGATTTGCTACAATGTGAGAGACATGGGGGTACCTAACCATGAAGATTAGAACTAGTTGGAACTAACGAATATAGTTAGTCTGATCCCTCTCCATGGAAATACCAATATAGCAGCAAGAGACTTGATTAAAAATAAAAGATTTAAAACATAATTATATATAATGTGTATATATGTGTATTTATACAATACACATACACTCACATATCTATGTAGCGGAATTTCCGCGGTTGAATGGAAACAGAGATTTTATACTCATAAGCACTCTTTTTGTAACCCTAAACTAAAACACTAGACAGCTCTTTCAAAAAAAGTTTTAGAATTTAAGGAGAGAGGTTTGAAACCACAGATAGTTTAGAAGATTATAGGTTCTACACGTACTCCTAATAGTCTTGGAGATAGGTGCGACTTATGTTTAGAAGAAAACTTAGAATAATAAAATACTATAATCAAAGCCAACTATTGAATCAGAACAATGAATTAGTGTTAAAATGTCGACATAATAACAAATTCAAATTTCCATAATATACGTTTAACTTAATTAGCTATTATATTTCCATAATATTTACTGTAACTTTTCAAATGTCGAATGTATAACCAATTCTAATTTATATATTCTCCAACTCTTTACACTATATCAATTAAAATTTATAAAATTTCCCTTACTCTAAGATCTCCTTAACTCTCTTTCCATTAATTCCTTACATTGTTGTTATCTATATATTTTAAACCACTTTTATTCCTCTTCATTTTTTTTCTTTTTTTGTAAATTAATTTTTAATTCTTCATGTAACCCCTAATTAATGTCATAAGGTTAATATTTGGGTTTAATTTTATAAAACTTCTTCCATTTAAGACAAATTCTTTCCACTCTCCCCTGACCTCTACCTCGTGCCTTTCGTCTGACTGAAACCTTGAAATGGGTAAAATCTGTATTAGTTTTTCGACTGTTTTTTTTTGTTTTCTTTTTTTTTTTTTTTTGCTGAAGCTTTAATATAAGCGAAACATGTTAGATTAATAAACGCTTCTTATTTGTTCTTTATCTTATCATGCGCATGTATAAAGGGTGCGATGGGTAAACTTTCACTATTTTATATTTAAATTTCGCGCATGCGCGTTGTCTGTTTTTGATTTTGTCGCACTGAAATCTCCAATGCAAACATTTCAGAGTGTTTAGGTGTCTATCTGATTACAGTGCAGAGGATTCGGAGAGAGTTGAATGAGTCTAATATTGATTACGATTTCTGCAACGACATCACCCTTTAGGTCCAGTCACCTAACTTCCCAGACTGCAACCCCCTTGATTATTCTGTGTAGGGCGCGGTTGAGCGAGAGACCAACAAAACTCTTTGTAACAGCAAAGATGAACTGCTGGCAAGGATTATGGCAGCATTCACCAACGTAATCAATGAAAATGTCCAGAAGAGATGCAGGAGATTCCGAAGCCGTGGTTGAAACCAATGGCGATTTTGTTCAATAAATTCCCTTTTTAGTATTTCAAGATATTTTTGAGTAATTTCTGTAAATATATCTCTTAAAATGAGACGTCAGTGTTATTTTCATTTTTACGTAATTTAGACAACAATTAAGCTCTCTGACTTTGCATATATATATATATATATATATATATATATATATATATAATAAAAAGGCTTAAACACTAATATTCCATGGTATATTAGTGTTTAAGCCTTTTAATTATATCCTTACTCCGTCCTGGACATTGAGTTCTACTTGGATTCTATCCTCTCGGAATTTTTTATTCAAAAAATATACATGTATGTGTATGCACCTATGTATATATATATATTTTGCATATGTATGTGTATATTTACCACTAATATTATTCCTACAGGAAAGCGCATATTTTTCTTTAATAAGATTTTGGGAATATTTAGGCCGGTAGGCGAAAATAAATAAATATACTGTTTAATAAAGAAACGCAGTGTCTTCTCAAATACGAGTATCCACTAAAGATGACGTTTAAAGTGATAAAATCTGTTCGATTGCTAAAAAAAAGTCCATTATTTCGTTAGAAAATTGATATATAAACGTATATATACAGGGTAAGCGAGAAATACCTCCCACATAAACCCCCGAGAAAAACCTACTACATAATGGTAAGGCATTAGAGTATTCATTTAGCTAATGTCTTACTATCATGTGGGAGGTCTTTCTAATGCACACTCTGGTAACTACCGTGATAGAGATTTTTTTTCACTTGTTTCCCTGGTTGTCATAGCTGACCTGGTTCTCCTGTTATATATTTAGAGATTCCTGATAAAATCCAAAGAATAATCTGCAATATTATTGGTCTTGACATGGCGTCTTGGATTCAGACACATTTCCACCTCTGTCATATAGCTTCTCTGTGCCTTTTCTATAAATACTTACATGTTTATTGTTCTGACGAACTTTTCTCTATGGTACGGATGATGGGGGTGAATTGTAGAAGGAAGACGCTTGTAAGAACTTCCCATCCCTGTGAAGTGTGCACTCGTGCGAGAAGGAGCACTCCCACCCTCGTTTAGCTCGAGGCGAGTGCTCCTTCTATCGTGAATGTCAAGCACTTCTTACGGGCAAAGGATGGCCTCTCCGACATCCAGGCTTTGTCCCGTAAGGCATTATATCATGTGTGAGTTAGGGGATCCGTTCAAGATAGTATGATAGACGAGCTGTATATGGCCTTTGACGCTCGTGTTGAAATGCCTCACTAATGATGAGGCATCACTCACCTGACTGGTGATACGAAAGCCCAAAAGGCCCTCTCGATCGGCAAAAGACTGTTCGGAGGGGCTTGGAAAATTCCTCAAACTACGTTCGCTGCGGTGGGTCGGTAGAGACCCTGGGTCGCACCGTCTTCCACTGCAGAGCCGTAGTCCCGTTGGGAAAGATTATTTAAGACATCATGGTTTGCATGCTACGCCTAAAGCTTTTTGTCCTCGAGACCAGTTCTGTGTGGTACCGCCGTTGACTAAAGCTGAGCACTATATGTTCTTTTGCTTACTAGGCGTTATGAGAGTCGTGATATAGACGACGCGACAAAAGGAATTCTATGAGGACGAGAAGTTTACTTCTTCCCAAATGGGCTTAAAGTCAAAATTAGGACTGAAAATCTTTCCATCAGAATTTAGCAAAATGTGGGTGAGTCTTGCGCGTCTGTGTCAAGTAAAATAAGCTGACTTAGAGTAGCATTTTCACGCCTGTTCTCTATCAGGATAGTGGGAACTCTTGTGTTGCACATTGGTAACCCCGCCCAAAATAGGGTAGTTTATGTTTCTTTTATCCTTACTTTCTTCCATCAAGTTAACTAAAGAATGTATGCTCATTGACACTTTTTTTTTATTTCTGTCTCCATTTTCATTATTTTAATTCCCCTCCCGCATTAGGTGACAGAGATGACAGATCTCTGGTAGATGCGAGGCGCTTTTCGTTTTTCCAGTGTGTAATTTGTATTTGTTTTCACGCCTGGATGAGTGTGTGTTTAAGTGTGTGTTTAGTTGAATTATTCTTATTTACTACCCCTAGTCCACACATTAATTTTATCCAGTTAACTTTTTTCTGACACATTTAAGGTTTGTGGGTGGCTTTATTGCTCACACTATTTTGTTTAGTTTCTTTTAAATAAATTGTATTCATTGTAAATATTCACTCGGGTTTCATTTTTAAATGTTGTTATTTTTTATTCCCGACCCTCGACAGGCAAATCATACATATGGGAAGTAGTTAGGACTACATAGAGACTTGAGGCATTACGGTGACTGTAGTACAAATGGTCAGTAAGAATGTGTTATTTTGGTGTAAGAAATGTATGTTAAGTTCAGTAATCGTGGCTAGCTAAGTTTAAGCTAAGACAAATTGAAAACCCTTATTCACCCTTTGGCCTTGTGCCACATTTTTTATTACACAAAATATTACTTTCCTCTATGGCATATAGACTATGAATTTAAGCTCAATACTAGATTGGTGGCAAGGTCTCATCATTTTACTGTTGAAATGGCTAGATGTAACCGTAAGTTCTATGCCGACAGTTTCTTCTATCGCACTTCTCGCTTGTGGAACTTTCTTTCGGCTTCTTGCTTCCCAGTCAACTTTGATCCTCAAAAATGTAAATGCAATGTCAATCGTTATCTTCTGTCTTCTTAATTGTTGTTCTTTTATTGTCGTCCCATTTTTATAGTAGATTTTCTCATATTTTCTAAAAACCCAGTAAGCCTTTGCGTCTTAGTGGCTTTATTGCCTTGCTTGGGGTGAAAGGATTAAAATAAGCATCTCTAGTTTCGGAGTGAAAATTATTGAGACGTCGTAAAATAGGCAGGTACATGCGTTAAAAATATGTCTGCGAAAAGTTCTTACAGACTAGCTTGCTTATGGCCACATCACGTTGAAACATCGGTCCCAGTACGATCATTGAAGTTAAGCAACGTCGAGCCTAGACAGTACCTAGATGGGTGACCGCTTGCGAATACCAGGTGCTGTAAGCTTGGATGTGCAGGTGGTGCAATGGCTCGGAATTGTTAATCGGAGCGCGGAGTTCCAATTCCCGTTGCATTTATATTCGCTTACGCGCAAATACAATTGGGAAAGATATGAATCCACCTTTTCTCCCCCAGATATGGGTTAATTAGCAAGACTTGTATCTTACAATTCAAAATATATTATGCCTTTACATAACCTGGTTGAGAAGTCGTAAAAATGAGTGAATGAATGAACAAAGTGGCTTTTTCATAATTCGTCTCTTCACGAGTTGCTTAATCTGTTACGCTTGTACAGTTATGAGGTTTATTGCAGCTATAACCATATTTGTATGCCTAGGTTAAGACAACCTAACAGAGACTATCCTTATTCAAAAATTTTTTAAATGCTGATTTTCCTTCTTGGGTTTCCACGACGATGTAAAAGAGCGCAGTGAGCCGTCCTTTTTAATCCTTAACCAGTTTGAATAGCAGATGGTTCCATGCCTTTTCCGAATTTGTGCGCAAATGAATATAATAAATCGAAATTTTGAACTCTTTCTGTCCACACATCAATTTTCATAATTTGATTCAATCAATAAATACGAAAGTTTCGTGCCATTAATTATTTGGATTTGGATAATTATCGGATTTTTCTAGGCGTTGAACATTTTTCACTCAATTTTTCTACTTACAAGTGTAGATTTTAAAAAAATATATAATATTCCTGTTTCTCTGCAAAGATAGAAAATAAATTTATATCAGAATTTTCTCCAATGCTTTTCATTTTTTTTTAATAATAAATTTTTTTGCGAAAATACATCAAATTTTTCTATACTATTGAAATTTTCTTTCGCTTGCAAATTTTGGGACAAGCCCATTGTCATTGTTACTGGATACAGTCCGGCATCTTTAATCCGGAACCGTTAGGACAAGGCCACTGTCAGACCACAGAAATACCGGATAGCCGAAATCACCCCTAAAACAACCTATGTAAAGATAGGCTTTCTATCTATTTCCACATATTCCACATGCTATCAAAGATTGAACAAAGCTTAAAATATGAAAAAGAAACTCATTAATGCTTCCAAACAAAGTTTGTATTGTTTCATCCAATACAAAAGCTAAACAAAGTGTAAATCTATAATAAAAGATAATCTATGTAAATGGCTAAATATGCAGCGGCAGATAAGAAATAAGAAAGACCATACTACCAAAACACTCTGCTGCTGTCGTCTACTGCGGAAAGATGTAAACAACTTGTGGCGCTGCCCTCGTAGACACTTAACAACCTAATGGCGGCTGATTTTAGAAAGTTCCACGGACTGCCGTCTTAAAGATCTCTCTCTCTCTCTCTCTCTCTCTCTCTCTCTCTGTATATATATATATATATATATATATATATATATATATATATAATTTCTGTCCATGCAAGTCACTAAGATACACGAAATTAATGAAACACAATATCAAGAAGAGAGAATAATAAAAGAACAGGAATTAAGAAGACAGAATTGTTTAATATATATATATATATATATATATATATATATATATATATATATATATATGTATATATATATATGTGTGTGTGTGTGTGTGTATATATATATATATATGCTGAACTCTCCCGTCGTTTTTTCGACGTATAAGGGTCAAGCAACTCAGTTCCTAGGAGCCGACAACACATATGATTTGATTATAATGGTGAATGCTTTGTGCACAACCATCCACACTTTTTAAAGACCCAAGTACAACGACCCTCTGCAGGTTTTGAATTCAAAGTTTCCCTTCGCCTAGACCAGTTGCCATCCAAGACTATAGAACCTAGTCTGCCTGGTATTTACCCATATTTGGGATATATATATATATATATATATATATATATATATATATATATATATATATATATACATATATATATATATATACCTTTGTACTTAAATAGTTAACTACAAAATTAACAAAAGCAAAAAGGCCCGAAATATGAAGTAATCGCATCAGGAACTCGTATACTGATTTCTCTTCTTTCATGTTTTTCTGTTTTTCAACATTTCCCGTGTCTCCCCGCACGTTTTCCACAACCCCTTGTAATCACTCCATCTGGCAAAAAGTATAGCTCATCATTTTTTCAATCAAATCTCAAAGTTCGCGATTTATCTTTCTGTTATTCTTGCAGCACCTCATCCCAAAAAATTTCGCTTGAAGATGGAACAGAGCCTACTTTAACGCAAGTTAATTCAAATATTATTTTGAAGTTTTCGGCTCTTGTTTTGAAACATGAGACCTCTTATGTAGCGAGTTGGAATCATATTTTTTAAATAAATAATTATATTTATGCTCTACTTTCGTATCGAACACTATTTTTTAAAAATAATAACAAAAATACTAAGGAACTTTGGATTATTTACCAAACCAGTTTCTTTCCTATTTTCTACTATATTTTCACACACACACACACACATATATATATATATATATATATATATATATATATAATGGACAAAGTCCGACAATTATTTTAAGACATTTTTATATTTATACATTCTTTTTATAGATACAAATATTCAAGTAAATGCTCTGTTTATAATAAACAGTATTAAATAACATTTACCTGCTTGAATGTCCGAGAAATTTTCACAGAAAATATTTGTCCTTCGATTGAAGTTCAAATACAGTAAATTCGACCTTTCTAACCGAACGCTCCTCTGTAGCCAAATCGGTTAAGGCACGTCAAGCTAAATGACAGTTTCCGTATAGGATACAGGTTCGAATCCTGTTGGAGGACGAATATTTTCTGTGGTGTATATATATATGTGTGTGTTTGAAGACATATAGTTTTACGGTGTGCTATATTAACGCGATAAAGTGCTCAATATCAGAGATAGAGCGTATGTAAGTATAAATATAAAAGTGAATATTGAAGTCGACACTCAGAGGCGACAGGCTGTTTCATCCTAGACGCAATCGTCAGGCCTGAATATATATATATATAGAGAGAGAGAGAGAGTATATGAGCAGCAGATAATTATTCAAACAAATATAGTTAAATATAACAGACAACGAATGTCTAATATGTTTTATCATGAGCAGTTCCAAGCGTCGTATGGCTTTAGTTTCAAAAGAATCTCAAAGTTCGTGCCTTATCTCTTTGTCATTTTTGAAGCACCTTTTATATATTCGACTGGAGTATATATATATATATATATATATATATATATATATATATATATATATATATAATGTCGTTTTCTCACATATGTTACTATGTGAGAAAACGACATTATTTTTGCACCAACCTAATACATACATATATATATATATATATATATATATATATATATATATATATATATATATATATATATATATATATATATCTTTGCTCATCTTGCCTTCAATACATTCTTTTCACGCCGTCTTTCCACTTTATTTGCTCTAGAAATTTCAACCGTCGCTTTCTGGTGTCAAGTAAAATTGAGTGAAAGCAAAATCGACAACTATTTCTTCACATTTTCTCTGAAACTTCGTCGTTATTCAGATGTTCAGTCCATGGTATTTTCGTCACCCTTCTGTAGATTTATTTTTCTTCAAGTCTCTTCATCTGTGAAGAGGTTGTCAGGTATTTTCACTGCAGCAAAAAATAATTATTCTCCATGTTTGATTAGCTTCAGTCGGATTTTTTTTTTCCCTGAATTGCTTGTAATAAAACAAAAATTTCTTCTCTGGTGCGATAACGATCAAATGGCTCGTTTGAATGAGGATTTGCAACAGTAAAAAATTTTTCCGCTCATGATTTTAAAAAAGGGAGAACATGTAGCATATTTAGAACATGTAGTATATTTATAACATGTAGCATATTTAGAACGTGCAGTATATTTAGAACATGTAGTATATTTGCTGTAACTTTCACGCTTTCATTTCTTTTTTTAAATATTCGAAGTTGTGGAATCTTTCTTTTCTGATGGATTACACTAAAAAGTAACGTAAAATCATATAAAAGCAGGTGTTGATTGAATAGTAATAATGAGGGAACAGTAGAGAGCAAAAGTTGATCAGAAGGTTGCACTAGCAAGAGGGATCATCATTTCAAGCCACGCAGAATTCCAGTAATATATCTTTAATCATTTCTTAGGTACAGTGTAACCTGGATATAAGAGAGTTGTCGGGACCGGAGATGAAGTCTCTTATATCCGGATTTCTCTTATATCCGGGTTTCGTCTATTTTGTTTAGGTAAGTATGGCTCTAATTTGGGACCAGAGAAAATCGATCTTATATCCGGGTTTCTCTTATATCCGGGTCTCTTAAATCTTAAGTTTAATCTACAATTTTTTGTCACACGATTTGGACAATTAAACCCTGCTGTTAAACTCGGTATATATATATATATATATATATATATATATATATATATATATATATATATATATATATATAAATTTCAGCAATGATTGCTTTAATTCGTGACCAATGACCATCTCTTTTTCCTGATTTTGATTGGTTTGATTTGGTTTGATTTACGGCATATCAACCTGAATGGGTTATTCAATGCCGTAAAATTTTCATTCTTGGTAATTTTTTTTTCAAAAATATATTGATGGCAATATTTTTTTCCTTCAAAAATCTATTTCTGGTAATATGTTTTTTTCAAAAAAGAATTACTGGTAATTTTTTTTTGAAAAAAATATATTGCTGGTAATAATATATTTCTGGTAATATCTTTTCCTTCAAAAATTTATTGCTGGTAATAATTTTTACAAAGTATTTCTGGTATTAAAACCTATTTTTAAACTTTCATAGTGTTTTAATCCCAGTTTGGAGGGTAGCTATTTACTTATAGCTGGGACCCTAACAGGTGCTACCACCGCGGGTCAGGGTGGACCTGGGAAAACCAGCAATTAATCATTTACAATATATTCCTCCCTTAAATTCCTTCACGCTCCATTTACATTAGATGTATAGAAGAAGTCTCCTCTCCGTTATGCTTGGCCTAATTCCTGACCACTGACAATACTTTTATGATTTTCGGCGCGCAATATACTGACTGATACCGTAAGAAATTTTAGGTTGCAAATTGCAAAATCCAGCATTTAATCATTATTTTTTTTAATTTTTTTTTTCGATTCGTTTTACACGACATCCCAGAAAGATGTACTTCCGACGTTAGGATTGCGAATTCATGTTTCATTAAAATCGATCTACAGTGTAACCCGGATATAAGAGACCCGGATATAAGATAAACCCGGATATAAGAGCGATTTTCTCTGGTCCCAAATTAGAGCCATCCGACAACTCTCTTATATCCGGGTTACACTGTATTAATTTCAGATTTCACGATTTGGGCACGACCGGTCGATTAACGCTTTGACCTAGTGCATTGTGAATACTACTACTGATTATTATTATTATCATTAATAATAATAATAATAATAATAACTAGAAATTACCAAGCACACATACTGAAAAATTGTGTTAGTCCAAAATGCATATATGAAGTGGTATAAATTGCTCTTTGGAGTGGTTTGTAACACATCTATTTATCATCTCTCAGTTGCGTCTCTGTCCTTGGTCAGAGTGCACTCAGGGGGCAACTCCGTCAAAAGACAGTTGCAACTGAGAAAAATTATATTGAGAAGTACCCAGCCCAGGGGAACAGCTGCCCGAGGCCGCGCCCTCATTGCTCCAGAGAGACGGATCGGTCCTCGCACCGAGGCCAACGCAACCGCACTGAACTTGAAAATCTGCAAGAGTTATGGAAAGGAAACTGCAAGAAATTACAGAGATAGGATCTGTAACAATTTTATGGGACTTCATAATACACGGAAACAAAACAATCAAAGCTAATCGACCTGACATCTTGATCAAAGTCCACAAAGACAAAATGTGCCTCTTTATTGACACGGCAATAGCTGCAGACTGCTGTGCATTTTGAAGATTTTCAAAAACCTATCAAAATACAAGGACCTTGAAATCAAAATCTCAAAAATGTGGCGCATGAGAACATTAACAATTCCAGTTGTAGTTGGAGCACTCGGATTGATTGGAAAAGATTCCAATAGACTCACTGAAGGAATCCCTGGTAGCCCATGCCTTAAAGAAATACAAAAAATTGTACTCACAAGTACAGCCCCACACCTTACGAAGGGCTTTATATATGTAGAATATGTACGATTTTCTTTTTAAACTGCTCAGTGGAAAATGTCATGATGCCATTTCTGACCTTAGCTCTTTGGTTGGGGCCTGGAAACCAAAAGAAATAAAACAATAATAATAAAAGAAAAAGAAAAGTTCTATCAATTAAATGACAATTTTTCTGTAGTTTCGATCCAGCTCTACAGGATACAAAGCAGGAAACATAATATTCACAAATAATAATAATAATAATAATAATAATAATAGAAAAATTATAAGAGAAGAAGAAATAATAAGAAAAGACGTGCCTTCTGATAGATGTTGCACCTCCAGCCGACTAAAATACATATTTGACATTGAGAAGCTGATCGAATACAAGGATCTCAATAGAATTTGGTATCTGAAGGCAACAGCGTTACCTGTTGTTATTAGCGTTTAGGAATGTTAGCAAAAGGTGCCAACAAATATGTGGATTAAATTTCCGGCAGCACTAAAATATGTTAATTTAAAAAAAAATACCTATGAGTACTTCTTGAGATTGGTATAGATTTCTCAGCATGGCACCTTCACCTACTTGCACTTTTAATGCAAAATCTTCTCTCTTGAAGTATCTAGTTGAGATATGGCGGCAACTCGTGCTACGCAAAAGCAAAATTATTACCAATAATAATAATGATGATAGTGAGTTTGAAAAAGGGAAATAATTTGAGGCATGTCTTCGTATATGTTCAAACGTACAATTGAAAGACGTGCGTGGGCACATATGTTGTATCTATGTTAATCAAAAGAATAAAAAAAGCACAATAATTTAGGTCATCCGTACAAAAAAAATGTCAAGTGTTTTCATCTTAATCTCGAATTAACCTTTAAGCAACTTCCTGTAAAGCCCTTTGTTCAATCAGTTCTACTATTATATTAAGGGCCTGCTACAGGTGTGTTTTATGACGTTCGGCTAATTAGTCCGCAACGGAAATCCTCCATTTTCACATTTGACCTGAGGAAGGTTTGCCTGTCACAGATCTATACTAATCTGTATACAAAAACATAGAGTCTCAATTATACACCTACACATATTTCATGCACATTGACTCCCACTCAAGAAATCGGAATCATCAGAATGACCAATGGTACTTAAGCGGATGGCGGGAGATCGACCGTAGCTGGCTCACAAATACATTTATCCTTTTGATAAAACTGGGATTGG
>OZ010610.1:54106315-54113815 GCA_963932145.1 Acanthosepion lycidas | reverse complement strand
ATACACACACATATTTGTACAAACGTAAGAATTTTCCCTGCCTGTCACATTCAGTGAAACACACACACATATATATATATATATATAAATTATATAAATAATATATATATATATATATATATATATATATATATATATATATATATATATATATATATATATATATATATATATATATATATATATATATACAGAGTTATGTTTTTCTGATAAATAGATGTTCCAATCCAGGTAACAATCAGAGTTCCATATGCAGATTTTCAAAAATTTTAATTTGAACATGTGTTAGCACTAACCTAATATCTGCATATATATTTACATATACACACATACATAATTTAATATATATATATATATATATATATATATATATATATATATATATATATATACAGAAGCAATGACATTGTTGTCAGTAAATACACTTTCCAAAATCCCTGTTATGATGCTTGACTATTATATTCAATAAAGTCAACACTCAAAAATACAAAAAAATAGAAATGTTAGCTGGTCTCCCCTAAAGAAATGAAAAATTACCGGCGTTGAGATTTTTCTTAGAGAACATATATATATATATATATATATATATATATATATATATATATATTAAAGGGGTTAGAGAAAATAATGTGGATAGCTTGCTAAAATAGGAATTTTACAATTCCATAATGGCGAGGTATTTATAAACATCAAACCAACATAAAATGCTCAACACTTTAATCCTTTACGTTGCTTTCCTACGGAATTAATTCATTATTTATCTACAGGTAAATTAATTAGAGTTATTAGATGCTAATGGACGTCCAACACATTATTAGTTCATAAATAAATGTTTACGCTAATTATTTTGCTTAACCCATACATACATACATATATATATATATATATATATATATATATATATATATATATATATATATATATATATATATATATATATATATATAAACCATTTAAATCATTAACCTTTATATTTGTTTTTTGTATGAATGATTCATGAATTTATATATATATATACGTATACACTTATATACATATATGTATATATATGTATTTATATGCATATATATATATATATATATATATATGTATATATATATATATATACGTATACACTTATATACATATATATATATTTATTTATATGCATATATAAATATATCTGTGTCTGTCAAAGGAAATAACACATCCCAAAAAATCCGGTAATAAATTTATTTTTACTACCTACCTCATCAGAAGTACAATTATATATATATATATATAATGTTTTATACATATATATATAATATATATATAAAATATTCTATATGTGTATATATATATATATATATATATATATATATATATATATATATATATATACTACCAAAATAACATTAGGAAATACTTTTTTTATTTCTCTAAATCTGAGTACGTCATTAATTTGGGCAATTCTTTAGGAAAACTTCTTTAAAAAAATTCTTAGTACCTAAATACAACCTTCACATATATATATATATATATATATATATATATATATATATATATATATATATATATATATATATGAGTGTTTGATATTTGGTATAGATGCTAGATGAGTACTCAATTTTAGAAACTGGACTATACAGTGTATGTATTTTTAGCACAACACTAGGTCGTGAAGTTCTACAACCATTAAAGTAATTTATAACCGTAAACCTGGGCGTGGTCTTACTCTACATTACTCTACATAAGTAAAATGAAAAGGAGAAATAGTAAAAATGAATAATAAAGAGAAAGTCAAACTACTTCAAGTAATCTCACTCAAGTTCGGGAATTAAAAATTGGTAAAATTTTGTAAGATTTGAAATTGGAACTGAATTCGTTCGATAAAGTTGTAAAATAAATGGCGATGAAACAAACATGAAATAAATCCACTAATGTTTCCAAAACTAAAACCATTTTAAATCGCCATCTGTTTAATCAACATTCAAAAATGCTAAAAAAAAAAAAAATAAAATAGGTGTTAGCTGCTCCACCCTAAAGAAATGAAAAATTACAAGCTTTGAGATTTTTTGCTTAGAGAAATATATATATATATATATATATATATATATATATATATATATATATATATATATATATATATATATATGTATGTATGTGTGTGTGTATGTGTGTGTGTGTGAATATATATATTTTAAGGCAATTGATTTTATTTATCAATCCGACTGACTTTTATCACTTTAAATGTTATTTTTAGTGGATAAATATACGCTCATCTGTGAGCAAATATTCTTCTCTCGAATATTCAGTTTTGGTAGAGATAGATAATTAAGTAATTAGACTCTTTTATAAATAAATGGAGCGTCTACTCAGATATGATTATCCACTAAAAATAAGGTTCAACGTTATATCTATATCTATATCTATCTATCTATATATATATATATATATATATATATATATATATATATATATATATATTATAAATTTACTAATTTTAAAATATGGTCCCATCGCTACACAGGAATTACCATGTTTCCAAGACAGGAACTAAAAACTGTAAATTTCATTTTAGAATTATATTAAAATCATTAGTACTGTTTCATTTCCAAGGGACTTTTGGAATAACTTATTTTGTAATTTACTGAGCTTATAAGCACATATATTCTTGATATTAGTTGTTATGGTTACGGGGAAACTCAATCATTTTAACAAGGGGTGGTAGGGTATCCATAATTATGTTCTGCATAATTTTATTGAGCACTGTTTTCTTAAAAGTAAAAATAATTAATAAGGACACCGGATTATAAATCTTAATGTTCTTTCTCATTATTTTATATATATATATATATATATATATATATATATATTATTTTTAAAAATCACTATGACAAGGAATGCAGATTTTATCACAATTACAATATGTCTGTTTTTTAATTTATTCATGAGCTTAGAAAAAATCGAAAGTACTTTGGCAAAAAAAAAAAAAAAAAAAAAACTACATCGCCTTCCTTGGTGAATTTCAACTTAACATCAAGAAAATGATTAGACAACTAGAAAGGATCAGTATAAAAATAAGTAGAAACAATATGTTTATATTATTATATATGTCCATATTATTCATTATTATATCTCTGTTATATGTCTATATTATTCAATGAAACATGTCTGTATATATATATATATATATATATATATATATATATATATATATATATATATATATATATATATATTAAAAATATATTGTAGTTTATTTTAAAATAACGTATAATATATTTTTTCAAAAATCAACATTTTCCGACACCTCTCTTCTCTTGTTACAACTATAACCTCTCCCTAATATATATATATATATATATATATATATATATATATATATATATATATATATATATATCGGAATGCGTGGGTGAGTGTAAAAGAATATCAAAAAATTCAATATAATGATGCAGACATAGATAGATAGATAGATAGATACAGTGTAATCCGGATATAAGAGAGTTGTCGGGACCGTAGAAGTCTCTTATATCCGGGTTTGGTCTATTTTATATACATTAATACAGGTTCTAATTTGGGACCAGGGAAAATCTCTCTTATATCAGGGTCTCTTATATCCGGGTCTCTTATATCCGGGTTACACTATAGATAGATAGATAGATAGATAGATAGATAGATAGATAGATAGACATTATGATATAGGTTACTCGTTACTTTCTACTTGTAGAGGAGGACGAATCTTACTTCAAAGTACTACGAAGGATAGGAAGTTCTGGAGAAACGTGATTCCCCATGTCCCGAAGAGAACTTGTGCGTCGGTCCAGAAGTTTAAACTTCAGATTTTATCCTTACCCTGATCCTATCTCCGCCATTTTTAAAGCATACTTTTCATAAAACAAGGCGTAGAATTTCCAACGTCAGAATTAAAGTCAGGGGTTAACTATAATAATTAAAAATATTTTATGATTATTAAAATTTAAAAATATCTTCACCAAATACTATTTTTAATGACACGTCTATTCAGCTCGGAGGCGATTATGACTCTCCAACGATTCGTCCATGCATGGAATATTTCTCTCATATCTGGTCTGGTGTTTCTGTTAGGCATTTAGAGATTCTTGATAATGAAGAATCTGCAATGTTATTGGTTCCGACCTGGCATCTCGGCTTTAGTCACTTTCCAACTGCCGTAATGTAGCTTCCCTGTACCTTTTTCTATAAATACTTTCATCGTAATTGTTCTGATAAAATTTCCGCTATGGTACCTAGACTTTATGAATTTAAACCCAGTCCTAGATTGATGTCAAGTTTTCATCATTTTATAGTTGAAATGGCTAGAGGTCGCTGCAAGTTCCGTGTCAAGTGTTTTTTCTATCGCACTTCTCGCTTGTGGAATTCTCTTCCGGCATCTTGCTTTCCGATCAACTTTGATCTTCAAAAATTGAAATGAAATGTCAGTCTTTATCTCCTGTCTTCTTAATTCCTGTTCTTTTATTGTTTTATTCTTTAATAATATTTGTTTTCTTAATTTATCTCAAACTCCATGAATCCTTCCGTCTTAGTAGATTATTGCCTACCTTGGGGTGAAATGATTTAAAAAATTATTTTCGTTATTATTAAGTTGATTTTTTTGACGTTAAAAAATACGTCAAAAAACGACATTATTACGTCATTATTTTTGCACCAACCTAATATTTGTGAATTGCTATACCTTATAGTATAGTGGTTTCCCGTTGTGTTCTCCTCAGTTTGAAATTCCTTTACTTGGGTTTTCGTTCAAGGCTAGAGAGTTCAGCCTGCCCTGTTCTTTAACCCATATCTGGTGGAGAGGATAAGAGATGGGACTATTTCGTTTCCTAATGATATTAGTGAGAAAGTGAACGCAACAGACTATTTCGGAATTTGAATTCGACTCGCTGATTAAAATTTTGCACTACTATCAGTTTCAATACCAGTACACCCAACACCAAAGTATAGTGGGGCTGTACTGTACAGAATTCCTTCACTAAAGTCGGCAAAATTTAAGTAAGTAGGCTTTGCTTGAGCGGGTAGTGGTTCTGATCCTACAGTAGGTTATTTTATCGATGGTTAGTCTTAGTCTGACATCTAGAAGATCTAACTTACTAGCTTCAGTTAGAGTAATCTGCCATCGACAAGAAATTCTTCTTAAAAGACAACGCTACGAGTATGGCGCTAAATAGTTGTTTATAAAGCCTAAAACAACTATTTAGCGCCTACTGTAGCGTTGTTTTTAAGAAGAATTTTGTGATGGAGATTATTAACTGAAGTAGTAAGTTTGATCTTCTCTGATGTCAGACTAAGATAACCTCGAAAATCACCTACTGTAGGTAGAACCATCGTCAAGAAGACTATATTAAAATTTTGCGAGTGGAGAGAGTTCAGGCCTCAAAATGTCCTCTGTCTAATAAACCTTAGTTTCAGTAATTTCTCTCAGACACGGTAGTACTAATTACGTTTTTATGCAAAATATCTGAAAAGTATAATAAAAATACAAGTGTTTCAATTGTATTAAATTGTTGATTTGTAATTGAGCGCTTTAATTACATCACCGTCATACAAATTAAATATCCAGTGCTTTTTTTTAAAAATCCGATTGATTGAAGTGACATAAATCAGTCACTTGTTAAAAACAAAAAAAAACAAAAAAAAACAGTTAATTTTTATTTATTAATGTTCATCGAATACATACCACAAGAACCATTAAAATTAAACAGTTACTGTATGAGCCCCAGAGAAAACAAGAACAGTTTATGAGTTTATGTGGAAAAGATAACGGTCAACCCTTAACGTGAAGAGGCTCACATTGCAGTGCTGATTTTCTAAGCGTACCTTAGGTATGGCACAAGGCCAAACGTGTGGTGCACCCAGTGATAATCGTACTTGCTACTCTGTTGTAACTGATCAAGCAAGATCAAGCTTGCTAACTATTATACCACGTCTAAGTGACCCACAGTTCAAGATTGTAGATATCGGAAGTATATACCACAAAACAGCAGTTCCGGGGAAGAAGCTATCCTAGTGGAACTTCCTCTCTGCTAATGGATTATGAAGGGAACAAGTACGATTCAGCCCCGTCTACTTAGCATAATGGGTCCCAGCTGCACAAATTGATAGGTTTTTGAGATAACATTTTTATTTTTCATTTTATTTTATTTTTATTTTTTTTTTACTTTTATTTTTTTTTTTTTTCAGAAAAAGTACATGTGAAATGTTCACAGTTTTCTTATTTGCATTTTCTGATGAATAATAATTTTTAAGTTAATGACTGCGAGTTCTACGACTATAAAATAGCCGTGAAAATTCCCTAATTATATCATAAAATATTTGAACTTATAATCATTTACAATATATTGCAATTTTATAAGCGTGAATGCAGGTCACTATTTTAAAAAAAATAAGAAGCCACAAAGAAAAAGAATAAAAAATTTCAAGGTTTTCCATTTCATTGAACAGACGTTAAACGTATAACAGCATTATCACATCTTTATTTATTCTTATTATTATGTACGCTTTCATTTTCTCACTAAGAATAAACATCGTCTCTTATATATCTTTTTCCTTCCATCTTTCCTCACAACCAAGACAGAATGGTCCATTCTCTATCTGAAATAATGGCGGGGCGTAAACTAAGCGCTAACTAACTAATAGGGAAAAATCAGAATTGATATGATCTTAATATCAAATGCTTTTTATTGCAATTTCCATATATCCAATCTATACTTAGTCTAAAAATGTTGCATGCTAATAATCGTCTGCTTTTTTATTTATCAATAATTTTAGTCTCCCACTACTTTCAGAGTGGGGTGTGACCATGTCTATCGATTGGACAGATATTAAATATCTTTAGCCAACCAAATGGTTTCTTATCGTCACTGGATTGGACATTGGTCATTAATACTAATTTCGATCCGTTCTTCAACAATGTATTTTCCGACCACGTGTCACAGTCCTATCCGGCCTGTCGAAGCATAAATGACACCACTTCGTGAGACACGGGTCAGTTTATCTGAAGCCATTCTACGAGAAAGGACACAGAAAACAGAAGTAACTGCGAATTGTATTTTAAGATATCTAACTCTGGAGTTACCTGTCTTTCTGGGATGAATATCTAGGTATTTAATACCTGCAAATTAGATATCTTTTATTCGTATCTTTCTGTCCTTTTTCGATGCATGCAGAAAAATCATTGGTCACTTGTTGACTTCTTTCAATAATTTCTCCATCAGTGTCTTATTTTCAATTTACAGTCTGATTTGATTTTAAATTTGACTACAGAAAACGAATATTCTAAGTCCTGTGGTCAGATGCCAGACATATTTTTTTTTAAGAAGCGGTCAGTTGCATCTGGATCTCAATACAATAGTTGTATGCTATAAATACTGACCTATTAGAAGTGCCGACAGAATTAGTAGCAAACCAATTTCTGCACCTTTGCGCAGAAGATTATTTCAAGAATCCACCAATTCGTGGCCATAGTTAAAAACTAAACAAGCAAGAAAAAAGGTAAGCAAG
>OZ010610.1:54101315-54103815 GCA_963932145.1 Acanthosepion lycidas | reverse complement strand
TATGTTACTATGTGAAAAAAACGACATTATTTTTATTTTTTATTATTTTTGCACCAACCTAATATATATTAGGTTGGTGCAAAAATAATATCGTTTTTTGACGTATTTTTGACGTCAAAAAACGATATTATTTTTGCACCAATATATATATATATATATATATATATATATGTATGTGTGTGTGTGTTATTTTTAATTCATTTTGTTTAAAGTTTATTTTTTATGGACACTCATATTCAAGCTGTTTTTTTTTTGTTTTTTTTTTTAAATTAAAGAGTATTTTTATCCAACTACATCTACCGGCCTGAATATTCGAAAAATTCAAAGAATGCATAATTTTCTGACTTACTCGAATATTCAGCTCCGAAGAGGTAGTTGGATAAAAAATACTGTTTAGTTTTTTAAAAAAATACAAAAAAATAAAGCTTCTACTAGAACATTAGTGTCCATAAAAAATAACGTTTAAACAAAACACTTTAAAAATAACAATATGTCTGATTTAAACAATTTCATATATATATATATATATATATATATATATATATATATATATATATCGCACGTATTGTGCTAGTGTTAAAACAATGTCCAATGTATTATAGCAGAGCTATTAAGTATATATTAATACATATATATTCACAGATAGCACTCTTCAGGTGCTGAGTATAGACTGACCGTTAAGCAAATTAAATTTTTAAAAATATATCCGATTATCCTAATATTCCCGCAATTATATATTATTAGTTTTTTTATTTAAAAAAATATATTTAGCATTTAAAATAACAAGTGATTTATATATATATATATATATATATATATATATATATATATATAAATGAAAAAATAGATAGATAAATAGATGGATATATATATAATGTTTTTGTGTATGCGTGAATTTTTTCGCAAACAGACATATATATGTGTGTTTGCCAAAAGTTTCAGTCTATCTCATATAAAGAACACAAGCAGCCAAGTTGAAATTTTAGAGAAATGAACATGACTTAAAAATGCATGGCCATTGGCCTGTTTAGATATAAAATCCTTCTACATCAATATCCCAGTTGAAAAATGATTAAATCTGTAAAAAAAAAAAAATAATAATAAGTCTAACACAATCGAAGATAAGGCTCTCTCTACCAATGCTACTTCACATTTAATAATGATTTTTACAAACCAAAATTTCGATTACCAATGGGATCACTTCTCAGTCGGGGGATGGCATGTATCTTTCATGTATCTTTCATGTATTTTCTTACAATTTTGTCGAATCTGATTCTTTCCATATATATATATATATATATATATACACACAAAATATTTCCTTTATCTGGTGTTTGGCTGTTTGATCAGAGTTTAGCTAGTAATTCGAGAGTAGAACCTTTCAAAATCTTTTGGTGAGACTGTTCATATCTATGTATGTATCTCTCCATATCTCTCCTTGTCTGTCTGTCTGTCTGTCTCTCTCTATGCACAGACACACACAAATATATATATATATATATAGATAGATAGATAGATAGATAGATAGATAAAGAGAGAGATAGAGAGAGAAAGATACACAGATAGATAGATATGTGTGTGTATATAAAACTATATAAATGTATAAAGTACACGCACGTGCGCGCGCGCACACACACACATATATACATATATATATATATTTGGTGCACCAGGTCTCTGTATTCGTCCCTCCTAAAAGTGTGAATGGTCCTGCACGAGGCCTTCACCACTATAATCAAATCTCATGTGCCGGTGTCGGGCTGTCGGTTTCTTGGAAACTGATCTGCTTGGCCCTCATACGTCGAATCTCGACGGGAGAGTCGATCATATATATATACACACACACACACACATGTGTGTTAGGAATATCTATGAGAAAGTAGAAAAAAATCGTGTGTAAAAATTATTACGGGCTAAAGTGATGGCTACGTTGATGTGATTACATATCCGCATGAAGGAGTGGGTACACTAACAATTTTTGAATTAAAATTATTTTTTTTTAATATCTTATTTGGTTATATAGTTTAGGCGATATCATTTCATTTGTTTTTGATTTTCTTTCATTGTCATAACAGATCTGAGAAGCAATGTGTAATGCTATAAGTAACTGGACCTAAATTTTCTGTGGATGATCTCACGATTAAAGTACGCTCTATACACTTTCATCTTAGAAAATTGCTTTTTAATTCCAGCAATATTTTTAATTCAACATTACGATAAAACTCAATACGCTGAACAGCTAATGCATTGAATGTTGTTTTGAAAATGACCATTTTGTGTCCATATAATCATTTATTTAAATTCCTTGAGTTTTCCCCTATATATTCCTTGTGGCAATTATTACAGGTGTGTTCATTCAATGCGTCTTTACAGGCGATTGTAAACTAGTTTACGCTAATTGTAAATTTTACTGTACTCTGTATTTAGGTCAGTTTTAAATTAAATGTAACGAACGTTGGAAATGTACTCTATCTGTTTTCATCTTACCTGGGTATATATA
>OZ010610.1:54073815-54096315 GCA_963932145.1 Acanthosepion lycidas | reverse complement strand
GGATGATGAGAATACCATGGATCGAATATATGAGCATCGATGAATTTTTAGATAAAATGGAAACAAAAAGGACATTTCTACATAACATAAGAAACAAACAGTTGAAATTTCTAGGGAAATACTAGGGAAATTTCTAGGGAAATACTAGGGAAATTTCTAGGGAAATTCTAGGGAAATTTCTAGGGAAATTCTAGGGAAATTTCTAGGGAAATTTCTACTGAGGAAAAAGGGTACGGAAAATTTGATACACAAGGAAGCAGATTGAAGACAAGGGAGACAGACGAAAAATAAGCCACAACTGAGTTGCACTTTGCCCGAACTCGGAGACGCAACTGCAAGAGGTTTACACTGCCCGGCATGTGTCAAGCAAGATGTTACTTAAAAGTTTTATGCACAAGGCAATCATCAAGCGTATATTGTGGACCGTTTGAAATAAGTTTCAGAGATGTCATGGCTACAGGCGAAAAGCATGGAATAGTCTATATTCATGTAAAACTGGAAGGGATTTTTTTCGTCCTTTGTCCTTTTTTTTCTCCTTTTTTTTCTCCTTTTTTTCGCTTTCGTTCCATCTTTCTTCACGCCTTTAATTTTTCCTTCGTCTCTCTCTCTCTCTCTCTCTCTCTCTCTCTCTCTCTATATATATATATATATATATATATATATATATATATATATGCATATATATGCATATATATATATATATATATATATATATATATATATATATATAAAGTGTAATATTAATTACAAATGCAAATTAACAAATATGTGGAAATTGTTACAAAATGAGTAGTAGATATTGAAGTTTTTTAACTAATTTAATACGGCCACCATTAGTTGCACGAAGCACATCAAGACGGTATTCGATTTCTTGTCATGTTCACTGTAGCATAGCTTCATCAATGGCGGCAATGGCATCAATGTTCTTTTGCTTTTAGATCAGTTATGTCCCGTACGATAAACGAAATCTTTAACATAACCCCATAGAAAGAAGTCCAGGGGAGTGATATCTGGTGAACGAAGTGGCCAGGGAATTGGACCATCTCTTCCAATCCACCGGTTTGGAAATGTTAGGGGTTCATTTTAACAGTACGTCTTTCATGAAGAGGATACCTGAAATACACAAATGCAATTGGATTAAAAACCTTCATAACTATTCAGTACACAGAACAAATCTGATTAATATATTTCATCAATTGCTTTTGTAATATATTTTTAAATTGTAGAGACTTTACGGAAACACTGTATTATTATTATTATTATTATTATTATTATTATTATTATTATTATTATTATTATTATTATCATATCTGATACACCCTATATATAGATATTGTATAACAATAAAATATTTTAAAATAATTGTCGAACTTAGTCCTTTTTCGTAGTGTGTGACGTCATTTGTTTGCGTTAAGATACGCTTCAAGCAGATATGGACATTCGAGAGAAATCATGGGAAATTTGTAGTTTAAAAGCAGTAAAATCGACCTTGCTAACCAGACGCTCTTTCGGAGCTAAATGGTATATTACGTCAGGCTATATGATGGTTCCATGTAGGATATAGGACGCATAATTTCTATGAAATTTCTCGGACGTTCAGGCCGGTAAATGTTGTTAATAATGTTTATTATAAAACAGAGCATTTACTTAAATATTTGTGTCTATATAAATAATGTTTTGCAATAAAATATATTAATATATGTACACATGAGTGTGTGTGTAAAATTTCAGATATAGCTAAAAATATATCTGTAAAAGGACAATATGAATAAAGAAAAAAGGAAAACTTATCTCAACCAACGCGTTTCGTCCACCGATAGACTTTATCAAGGCAAATGTAAGGATTTTATTTCGCAACCGTTATTTATAAACAAAAGTAAAAATCTCTTTAGTTTTTTTAAATTTTTTTAAAAATTTAAGCACGCCCATAAGGCTCATTGAAAGTCAAGGTAAGCTATGGCAGATGCATAGGCATAAAATTTTATCACTTAGCATTTTCCAGTAAATAGTTTGCACAAATTCCCATGTTTAGTGATTTTAGTGTAATGCATATTTTGTTATATTTTCTTTACATTGATAATACGCGCCTTAGTCGATGAGCAGTTACACACAGTACATTTTTTTTTAAACAACGTCTGACAGGGTCTGTTAGCGTTCATGCCTGTACCATTTCTTTGTTATTGTACCTGAAGTTCCTATTGTTCCATATTATCTAAGTTCACTATCATTAAATTTACTTATATTCGTGATACTCTAACAAATGCATTTTTATCCAATGGCACTGACATATCTATGAAAAAGGCATGAAACAGTGATAAATGGGCTAACGCATTTTGGAATAATTTTTATTCAGTTTTATATTCGTAGTTTTACGAAATACGTACGGCCAATTTTGGGATTAACAAATCCTTGATCATTTCGATAATACACAAACGCACTTTCAAAACTCTTGGCGATCAGTTATTGACAACTGACCTCTCTTCCGATCTAGCAGTAAATCCCCAGCGAGGAAAAGATGTTTTCCTGATCACTACAATCTTAATGTTCAAGTCTAGAGCCTTATATTTCCCTTCTCTCCATATAAACTACCCCTTAACATAACTCTCTACCTCGAGTGGCCCACAGGCCTTGTATAAGTTCAACCTTACTGTAAAAAAATATAATAAATGCTTCAATCTCTTTATTATTTAAAATTGTAATAATCATAGGGAATATATTTAGTGATATCTATATAGTGTCAACATGAAACTGCCTTCATTGATTAGTGAACAGAATCTATACATGGCAGATCTATATATCATTGAGTGACTCACTCAGGTACAGGATACATACATTGAGTCCATATATTATGTTTATCATATGAACTATGATAAGAATATGAACATTATATTAATAATGGTATATAATAATTTTATGCAGAATTTCCCTGAGACCTGAAAAGTTCTGGTTAATATTTCTAAACTGAAGCTGGTGGAAGAAGGTTCCAATTTGGTTAACTAATTTTCTATCCTTTTTTTTTTTTTTTTTTTTCACTTAGTATTTTCACTCATTCATTTAGAATTTTTAAGTATCTCAGTACCTCGAGTCACTAAACGACATTTCATGCATTATTATGAGTCAGGGCCATTGCCCCATTACACTGGTTTCTGATGAGATTTGAACTCCCACCTATCAGATCATCTTTCATAAATGTTGACTTAACCCCCATTAAGCATTGCATAATCTAAAGTCATCCTTCTTACTTTCAACTCTTCCTTCATTTTTTTTATTTGTATAGTTTTTGTTTTTTTAATCATTTCACCCGAAGCAAGGCAAAAAAGTCACTAAGACTCAAGGGGTTACTGAGTGTGAAAGAATAAGAAAAAGAAAACATTATTTAGGAGAAAGATGAATGAAAGAAGAGGGATCGAGAAGACATTAGATAACGATTGACATTGCGTTTAAATTTTATCTTCGTAATTTTACGATACATGCACGGTATATTGTTGAAAAATCTTTGGTTATGATAATAAAGGCTTCAGTCTCTTATATTATTTAAAATTACAATAACCATAGGGAATGTATTTAGAGATGCCAATATGGTGTCAGTGTGAAGACACTTTTACTGGTTAACGGATAGGACTTGTAAATGACGGATTTTTGTATCATTAAATGACTCACTCCGGACGCTTGCACGGTGTCCATATATTATGTTGACCACGTGAACTACAATAAAATATATAAAAGAGATACTTATTAATAATGGTTTATACTAATTTTATGCAGGCTTTTCCTGAGACATTAAAACTATTTTAAGGGTTCCACGAGGATAAAATGGTTAAGAAACGCTGCTGAAGAAATTGTTTCTGGTCTGTTAGATTTTATGTGTCTGTTAGTAATTCTGATATAGGGTGCAGCAGAAATACCCCTCACATATACCACCCAGAAATACCTGTCACATATACCACCCAGAAATACCTATTACATATACCACCCAGAAATACCTCTTACATATACCACTCAGAAATACCTCTTACATATACCACCCAGAAATACCTCTCACATATACCACCCAGAAATACCTCCCACATATATCACCCAGAAATACCTCTTACATATACCACCCAGAAATACCTCTCATATATACCACCCAGAAATACCTCTCACATATACCACCCAGAAATACCTCTTACATATACCACTCAGAAATACCTCCCACATATACCACCCAGAAATACCTCCCACATATACCACCCAGAAATACCTCCCACATAATGGTAAGACATTAAATAGATGAAAACATCATTGCCACTAATGTCTTACCACTATGTGGGAGGTATTTCTTGAAGCGTATGTGAGGAGTATTTCTGCCTCTCCCTGTATGACTTTTAAATAAGAAAAGTCTGTCAATAGGAATGGTAAAGTCACAAAGAACAGTTACTTCTTGAGTTGCTATGATTGGTTCCGTATGATGCTTATACCATTTTATTCAGCAAGTGACCTACTTTTCTATTGACATATCTTCAAATGAATGAACTACCCAATTTCATCATATCATTCTTTTGTATTTCTTAGCTGTGATAACTGGACAACCAGATACGAAGTGATCAATAGCATCAATTATTATTATTGTTTTTTTTTGGGGGGGGCGGGGGTTTCAATCATTTCACTCCAACCAAGGCGTTAGTGTTACTAACACGCAAGGGATTACTGGGAATGGAAAGGAATGAAAAGAGTGAGCAGAAAGGACAATAAAAGAACAAAGTTTTATGAAGATAGAAGATGTCCATTGATGTTGCTTGCAAATTTGTGAAAATCATAAGATTGGAAGCAAAAAACCGAAAGAGAGTTCCACAGGCGAGAAGTACGAGAAAAGAAATTATTAGAACAGAACTCATGGTTACATCTAGATAGTTCAACAGTAAAACGATTAGAACTATCTGTACATCTATTAGTACGCTTAAATTCAAGGAGGAAAACCTATTTGTACAATTGCCATGAAAATATTTACAGAAAATACAGTGGGAAGCCACATCACGATGATTGGGACAGTCACTGAAGTCGAGATGTCAGCTCAGGACTGATAACTCTTCTTCAGATTTTGTCAAGGATCTCGAGATATATAGCCGGAGCACCAGACCAGATATTATTATTATTATTATTATTATTATTATTATTATTATTATTATTATTGTTATTTCCTTTGATTTCTGGTGTGGACTCATTTTTTTCCGGACCCCCAACAGAGACCTAAGGTCAGAAATGGCATCATTACATTTTCCATTGAGAAATCTTTTTAAAAAAATCACACATATTCTACATAGATAATACCCTTCGTAATGTGTGGGCTGTACTCGTGAGAACATTTTTTTTGTATTTCTTTAAGGCAAGGGATTCCTTCAATGAGTCTATTGGAATCTTTTTCAATCAATCCGAGTCCTTTAACTACAACAGGAATTGTTAATGCCCTCATGTGCGACATTTTTGAGTTTTCGATTTCAAGATCCTTGCAATTTGATAGTTTTTGAAGATTTTCAAAAATACACTGCAGTCTGCAGCGACTGCCATGTCAATACGGAGGCACATTTTGTCTCGGGGTCTCTAATCACTATGTCTGGTCGATTAGCTTCGATTTTTCTGTATGTATTGTGAAGTCACATAAAATGGTTGCAAGTCCTGTTATTATTATTATTATTATTATTATTATTATTATTATTATTATTATTATTTCATTTTATTTCTGTTGTATATTTTCCACTGAATATTTGTGTAAAAATATAAATTATTATTATTTTTATTATTATTATTATTATTGTAAAATAAATCTTCTTTTTATTATTATTATTATTATTATTATTATTATTATTATTATTATTAAATAAATAAATAAATAAATTATTATTGTTGCTGTTGCTGGTAGATTAGCCCACCAATAAAATGACGCTGGGGTACAAATATACCAAGTTCATCATGCCACCCAATATGATATGGGTATATTACATACGTAGGATCACAGACAAATGTGCTCAATATAATGACAGTTTTGATGAAAGCAATGCATAACATTGCATGTGGATTCCATTAAAGAAATAGCTTGTTTGGGTAAACCTAGCCCGGTAATGCAATCTCCGACTGAGGGGATATCCCTAAGTATTTATATATGACTCCAACGTCGCCATAGGTGCTTCAACCAGGCCATGATGACACCTAAAGGCATCACGTTCATGAAAAGAGATGCACATTGAGCCACGCCCAGTTAGTTCAAAATAGGCAAAGAACAAGCAAATCCGTGGTACTTTACTATAGACCATCTAAATATGGTGATTTTCCAAGGGGGGTAGCTTAGATGCGGCACAAAGCCGAAAGTACTCAGTGAGGATCGAACTCACTACTCAGTCGGAATTGTTCTAACGAGACAAGATTGTTAATGTTACGCTGCCTCGAGGTGCCTCACCAAGACAAAACATATATACATTAACACATTCTGTCATTTAAAATCAGAGGCCATAAGAGCCGTGCCTTGTATAGTGTCAGAACATTTATTGGTAATTCTTTACGTAAGCGGCGCAAAATAATATTTCATATTTTTAAATGCTTTAATTTTATAAATGTTCTTCGCTTAAAATAATTTTTCGCGTGGCGTCAGCATTTATTTGCCGTGTTGGCCACCATTATCCGTTGTAATAATGTTTAATTGTAATAAAGGTATATACCTTGGACTTATTGCTTTTACGCCGTTCAGGGGATTGCAGTTTATTTTACGCCGCTTAAGAGGTGAATTACCATTTTATTATTATTATTATCATTTTTATTTTCTTTGCTTTCTGGCGTTTACACATTTCTTTCCGGGTCCCACCCAGCGACCTAAGGTTAGAAATGGCATCATGACACTTTTCACTGACAAAAAAAAAAAAAAAAAATAAAATAAAATAAAATAAAAATTACATAGATAAAGCCCTTCGTAAAGTGTGGGCTGTACTTGTCAGAACAATTTTTTGTATCTCCTTGAGGCATGGGCTTCCAGGAATCCCTGCAATTAGTCTACTGCAATATTTTCCAACCAGTCCTAGGGCTCCAACTACAACAGGGATTGTTGATTTTCCCATATGCCACATTTTCGAGACCTCTATTTCAAGGTCCTTGTATTTTGACAGCTTTTTGAATATCTTCAAAGATACATTGCAGTCAGCAGGGACTGCCATATCAATAAGGAGGCACCGTTTTTGTTTGTGGTCTTTAATAACAATATCTGGGCGGTTGGCCTTGATTGTTCTGTCAGTGTGAATTGTGTAGTCCCATAGAATTGTAACAGGTCCTATCTCCGTAACCGGGTCTGGGTGGTGTTGGTACCAGTTTCTTTCAGTTTCCTTCCCGTAGAAGTTGCAGATTTTCCAGTGCAGATATTGGCCCACTCTGTCATGTCGGGTTTTATATTCAGTGGGTGCCAACATCGTGCAACCTGATACAGGATGATCAATCGTTTCTGGATATTTATCACAGAATCTGCATTTTGGGCTGACACAATATTTTAGTATATGTGCTTGATAATTCCTAGTTAGCAAGCATTGGTCCTGCGCAGCAAGGATAAAACCTTCAGTTTCCGCTTTCAGCCCTGCAGTGCGTAGCCACTGATGGGTACGGGTTTTGTCTACATCAGCTTGTTTGATACGGGCAGAGTATTGGCCATGAAGCGGTTTATCTTGCCATCGCTTCTGTATCTGGTCGGTTGCATTCGTCTTTGCTGTCTTTTTCAAGTATTTTGCAGTTTCAGCCGGTGTATTGTACTGTAGTTGCATCTCTACGCCCATTTGAAGCTCCAGTTTGAATTTGTTGGCTTCTTTCATTACGGAGTAAAGACGCTTACTACTTTCATGTTCCTTGACGCATACCATCATCCAGTCTTCTGTAGTTTCCAAGTATTTTTGGAGGCCAATTGTTGTAGTTTTGTAGGACAGTTCTAGTTGAACTAATCCTCTGCCTCCTTCGGATCTGGGCACATACAGACGATCAACATCAGCTTTGGGATGATGCATGCGATAGCAAGTGAGAAGCTTTCTCGTTTTGGCGTCCATTCGCTTAATTTCAGCTATGGTCCAGTTAAGGACATTAAAGCTGTAATGCACCACTGGGACAGCCAATGTGTTTATAGCTGATATTCTATTTTTTGAGTTTAGTTCAGTATTTAGTATCAGACGTACACGCCTGTAGTACTCTTTTCTTATTTTTTCTTTCATTTGGGGGTGTTGTATGCCATCTCCTTCGCTAATTCCTAGGTACTTATAAGCTTCTTCATGCTCCAATTCCCTAATCTTTGTGACAAAATCTAAATATATTGAGGGTGTTTCTGTAATTCTACCTTTCTTGAATGTTACTTTTGCACATTTATCTAATCCGAAGTCCATACCTATGTCGTCACTAAAGTATTTTACAATATTGAGGAGGCCTTTCAACTCATTGTCGTCTTTGGCAAAGAGTTTGAGATCATCCATGTATAGTAGGTGATTGAAAATTTTCTTATTTATTTTGTAACCATAGCTACTGTTGTTCAGTTCATGTGTAAGAGGGGTTAAGGATAAACAAAACAGAAGGGGTGACAGAGAGTCTCCTTGAAAAATTCCACGTCGGATATTCAGACGGTTGGATATGGCAGTGCCCCCGGTGTGCCTAAGGTATAGTTTTGTGTTCCACATCCCCATGCTGTGCTTAAGAAACTTTTATACCACAGGGGAGACTTTGTACATTTCCAAAGCCTTAAGGATCCAAGAATGTGGAACACTATCAAAGGCTTTACGATAATCAATCCACGCTGCACTGAGATTTCTGCGTCGTCTCCTGCAATTTTCCAGGATCATTTTATTTATCAGAAGTTGATCTTTGCAGCTATATGAACCTCTACTGCATCCCTTCTGTTCCAGCGGGAGAATGCTGTTTGTTTCGAAGAAGGAGTAAGTACGGTTCGTCAGTACAGACGTGATCAACTTATACGTTGTTATTATTATTATTATTATTATTATTATTATTATTATTATTATTATTATTGTTGTTGTTGTTGTTGTTGTTTTATTTCGTTTGATTTTTGGTGTGTACACATTTCTTTCCGGGTCACGACCAAAGACATAAGGTCAGAAATGCCATGATATTTTCCACTGACCAATTAAAAAAAAATGAGAAACAACACACATATTTTACATAGATAAAGTCCTTGATAATGTGTGGCTGTACTCGTGAGAACAATTTTTTTTGTATTTCTTTATTATTATTATTATTATTATTATTATTATTATTATTATTATTTCCTTTGATTTCTGGTGTATACATATTTCTTTCCGGGGACCAGCCAGAGGCCTAAGGTTAGAAATGGTATTATGACATTTTCCACTGGGCATTTATTGAGAAAAAACGCCTAAAATCACACCTATTTTACATAGATAAAGCCCTTCGTAAGGTGCGGGCTGTACTTGCGAGTACTTTATTTTATTTTTATTTTAAGGCATGGGCAACCAGGAATCCCTTCAATGAGCCTATTGGAATCATTTCCAATCAATCCGAGGGCTCCAGCTACAACTGGAGTTGTTGATGTCCTCATCTGCCACATTTTCAAGATTTCGATTTCAAGGTCCTTGTGTTTTGATAGTGTTTTGATAGTGTTTTGATGATCTTCAAAGATACATTATTACTCTCGAGATATTTATAATAATAATAATATCGTCGACCGAAGTCTGGATCACTGAGTCAATTCGAACCATCCTCTCCTTCGCTGTATAGTATATGCTTCGCCAGGGCTATTAACATTCTGGAGGTAATTTTGTTTGCAAAGCAAAAATGTTATCTTACTACCGCAAATGACTCAGATGAATGAATGATAGCAAGTTTGAATGTTGTCGTTGTGTTGTCATATCCTGCTATGGCAACAGACAATGACCATAAGTGAAATTAAGTAACCTTGAAAAACAATGCAGTGGAAAGGAAAGTAGTGAATAAGACAGTGTGTTAAAATTTAATATATAGTAATATTCAAGGCAAACAAGTAGTAATATTCTCTTGGAAAGAGATTATTACTACTTGTCTAATAATATATATTCTGTTTTAATATGTAACCTTATGCTTTTCTAACTAAGATCACAGTGTAGTATCTGTTCGATACCAGGCCCTTCTGATCTATATTATTCTATTTGTTTGTATATATGACCGTTGAGAAACAGTGATAAATCAACTAATATATATTTGAGCGTTCTAGAAACATTCGCCGTAAACATTGTTGCAGTAGGTAAACTCGTCTTAAGAATTTTTGCCGTATAAAACTTGGCTGTATAGGATTTTTGCCGTAAGGCAATTTCGCCGCATTTATGCGTAGTACCTTGTTACCAAATATATCCGGCTCACACTATTGTTACTTCGATTTAAACATTTTTATAAGCGAAGTTATAGGATCAAAATCCTATATCGTTCATCCTTGTCACTCTGTGGAAACTAATTGCGAAATTGAAAAAGAAAAGACATTAGAAAATAAAATTAGATGGAAGAGATACATTACAAATGAAGAAAATATATTGATATTAATGCAAGACTTCAGCGGAAAATGCTTAATTAGAGTTCGGCGCAAAAACACACATTGTTTACGAAACATTGCTTGGAATTTGCACACATTTTAAATTGTTTCTTTGTTAATTTAATATATTTTAAGTCTTTTATTTTTGAAATAAATGTTTACTTTTTAATTCCTTTTCTGATGTCTGACCTATAGACGTCCATAAATAACAAGGTACTTCGCATATTAAATTAAAATACTCCAAAAGAGACATTCAAGATGAGGATATTTTTAAAAAAAAAAAAGGCGAAATTGTCTTACGGCAAAAATCCAATACGGCGAAAATTCCTGAGTCGAGTTTTCCTACGGCAAAAATCCTATACGGCGAATGTTCCGAATAGGATATTTGAGTAATGTTTGTTTTATATTCGTCATTTTAATATAGAGGTACAACATATTGTTAGAAGATCCTTACTCATATTCTTTATAATGATGTTGGACATTTATGTTTCTTTTTGTGTTTTTATTATAATTTTCATATATGCTTGTTGATTCCGAGCGTTTCAGCTAAACTATTAGTCATTGTCAAGGATTTTAGTTACCCTACAATTAAAAATGGCGTGTATGTGGTATTGTAGACAGTCTAAATCAGTGCTTCTCAACCGATGTTCTCTGGAACACTAAGGTTTCACAAAATAAATCAACTAATATATATTTTTAGTACTTTTGGTTTAATTTTATATTCTTCATTTTACTATACACGCTCGGAATATTGTTGGAAAAACCTTAACAATTATAATAACTCTTGTATTATTTAAAATTATAATAATCCTAGGAAATGTATTTAACAATGGCAATATGGCGCATGTGTGAAACCGTCTTCACTGATTAATGTAGAGGACCTGGAGGTGACGGATTCTTGTATCATTGGGTGATTCACTTGAGTACAGGACAAGTGTTCATATATTTTGTTTACCTTGTGAACTACGATAAAAATATAAAAGATATGGATATTAATAATGGTATATAATAATTTTTATGCAGTTTTTCTGAATATGAAAACTATTTGGCTTACAAGTTTAGCAACGTCGAGCTTGGTCAGTACATAGATGGGTGACCACTTGGTAATGCCAGGGACTGTACGTTTAGATGTGCGGGTGGTGTAATGGATAATGGCTCGTAATTGTTAATCGAGTACCAATTCCATTTGCGTTCATTATATTCACTTACGCGCAAATACCCTTGGGAAAGGCATGAATCCACCTTTTCTCAACCCACAGCTATGACTTGTATCACTAAATTGTTATTGTGTCCCATCTGCACACTTATTAAAATCTAAAAATATTTTCTGGTTTTATATAATCTGAAAAAGGGCTGGTAAACCGTAAATAACGTATGAATCAAGCAAGCAAGTAATTTATAATATGAAAAACATTCTAGAAAGCTACAAAATAACCAAATAGGAAAATAGCCGAAGAATATCGGAAATCGGTTTGGTCAGAGAACATATCAGCACAACTATGAATAATAAATGAAGAAATGCCTATTAAATGTTGTTTTTCCCTCTTTTTTCCTTCTCTCTCTCTATCTCCCTCCCTCCCTCTCTGTGAAGCATAAACATAAATTTACAGAGGACACCCACCCTCACTGAATTGTCACTTCCCGCGCCCTACACTTGAAGCCTGTGCAATTTATAATCTAACATTTGGTTGGTTCTTAACAATTGACGCTTTTCAAAAGGTACAATCCCTGAACATCTTTTAGTTCCCTCGGGGTTGTCTCGTTGAAGTTGTAATAAATGGGACTCCAAACTTCTCCCCTGGCCAAAAACATTACAGTGACGTACAAAAGTAATTGACATCTGTCTTTATTTCTGAGATGAGGTATTGTAACTCTTTACACTATTTACATTGTTCGAGACTGTTGTCCTTATCTTCATTGCCATATTCACGACGTTTCGGCCGTTGTAGGCCCGGTCCTTCTTCAGGAGATATTTCTTGGAATTTCGGATCGAATCCTTTATTTATTCCACGGGGGTAGATTGTTCCAATTCCCCGTGCCATGCCTTTGGATATCTCAAAGACGTATAGCCCTGTGGATAAAAGCGTTGGTTGATTGATCCAAAAGTGATTGGCCGAAAAAACATGGACTCTTCCAGCGACATGCATCACACCCTCTCCTTTGTTGACCGTGGGGAGATGGGAAATACCCTGTATTCCAATTACACATGTACGTACATACACACAAAATATTTTTATGTGTGCATGCTGTATTTTTATGTGTGCATACTGTAATGCATCGTATGTATTAACACACATTAACATTCACACTCTCACTCAGACTCACTAGAAAACAATTCATTGTTAATAAATCATTCTCGAATTGCCCCCTTATTCTGTTGATATAGTAAACCGAAGGGTGCACATCCTACGCATGCCCCACCAAAATATTACCATGCCGCACCGGTGGAGCCTGCGTACCACGTTGGGAATCATTAGTACAACGTATGTTACAATATCTGTGTTGCATAATTTTCATAGTGTTATTTTATAAGGGTATTGTTTTTGTTTTCGATTTTTAATAACGTAATAAAAATCTTTTTATGTTTGTATTTTCTGAGCATTTATTTAATAATTTATGTTGGTCCAGGAAAGTAGTCATAGACAAAGTCCATGTTTGTTTTTTTATTTATTATTGTAGGTTTATGCTGTTTTCCTTATTTTTCAATATTTTTAGGGTAATTTATTTTTTTGTTTTTAATTTCCCATATATGTTTAGAAAGCATTGTGCTATTTGCATATTTGATATTTGTAAAGGATGAATCCATTGCTAAGTCAGCTGTTAAAAAAGTTGGTTGACTATGACGTGCGAGAGAGTTTTTCTCTCCGGAATCTATCTTACATATCTATAAGTCTACTATTCGTCCATGCTTAGAATATTGCTGTCATATAGGGTCCAGTGCCCCTGCCATTTACCTTGAGCTCCTTGATAAAATCCAAAGAAGAATCAGCAATATTATTGGTCCTGATCTGGTGACTCGGCTTCAGTCACTTGCTCACCGCCTTAAGGTTGCCTCTCTGTGTCATTTCTATAAATACTTTCATGGTAATTATTCGAATAAGCTCTTCGCTATTGTAAATAGCCTTTTGTATTCATATATTCATTGGGGTTTATTTTTTAGATTTGTTATTCCCCCCCCCACAGACAACGAATTGTAAATATGGGGACTAGTTAGTATTTTCATAGAAACAAAGAGGCATTATGGTGGTTGTAGTAAGAAAGGTACGTATGAATGTGTTGTTTTGGTGTCAGGAATATTGTTTTGTACGATTGGGTCAGTATTTGCGGCTAGCTAAGTTATAGTTAAGACAGAAGAAGACCGTCCTTTCCCCAATCCCCTTTTTCGGCCTTGTGCCACATTTCTGGAGTTAAACAGAATAAATATCGCTCTTCGCTATCGTACATAGACTTTATGAATTTAAACGCAGTTAGACTGGCGTCAAAATCTCATCAATTTACAGTTGAGCTGGCTAGATGTAGCCGTAAGTTCTATGCTAACAGCTTCTTTTCTGGCACTTCTCGCTTGTAGAACTACCTTCCGGCTCCATGCTTTCCACCCAACTTTAACCTGAAGAATATAGATGCAATGTCAGTCACTATCTGCTGTCCTCCTGATTTACTTTTTCCTCTTCCCGCTCATCATTAATGTTTCTGTTCCTAATTCTTCCACACCCTGTAACCCCTTGTGTCTTAGTGGCTTTACTGCATTCCATGGAGTGATACCGATTAAAAAATATTTTTTATTAGCAATTTGTCTGTTTCCACTGTCCTTCACTCACTCCTATGTATATTTTTCTCAGCCCCTTTCTTATTCTTTTTCCTTTCCCACCCCCAACATATTTCTTTTTATTTACATTATTCGGACTGTTATCCTCATCTTAATTGCCATATTCCCAACGTTTCGGTCGTTGTACGCTCCGGCCTTCTTCATGTGATTGAAATTTCGAACCGAACCATATATATTTCGTCCACCGGGGTAGATGGCTCTAGTTTCACGTGCCGTGCCATGCCTCTTCCGAATGTCTCATTTATTTCCTTTTAACCCAACTCTCCAATTGTTTTGGTTCATCACCGCTGTAGCCTGGTATTGAACTCACAACGCTTCGGGCCTAGTCACTGGATGCAACAAACGTCTTTATCCACTGGGCCATGTGTCATAGAGGACATAGCACGTGGAACTAGAACAATCTACACCGCTGAACGAAATAAAGAGTTCGGTTCAAAATTCCAATCACCTGAAGAAGGCCGGAGCGTACAACGGCCGAAACGTTGTGAATATGGCAATGAAGATGAGGATAACAGTCCGAATAATGTAAATAATGTAAATAATCTTACCTTACCTCAGAGATATAGACAGATTATTTTCTTTTTGTTTTTTTTCTTAATTACTGTCATAATTTCTTTCTCTTTTATTTCTCTCTACATTTCTTTCTTATTTTCTCTCTCTTTCTCTTTCTATTTTATATCTCAAACTCTTTTTCAGTCGCTGTCTCTTCTTATTCGTATTTCTCTATTTCTTCATGATGTCGCTTACTTCTCGCTCCGTTTCTCGATCTCTTTCTTATTTTCCTCTTTCTCTTTTATTTTCTTTATTTCGCTCTCATTTTCTCTCTCTCTCTCTCTCTCATTTCCCTTGTCCTTTTCTTATTCCATATTTCAAGATTGAAACGACCGTAAAGAAGAGAGATATACGTAGAACCTTTTTACACAATTTTCGGCACAACTACTCTTAGCAGACATGCCTTAAAATAACCAAAACTTATTTTTGGTGTCCATGAACTACGTGAAACACTTGCAGAAGTCTCTGACTTGAATCGTCAGACATTAATTTTTCCTTTCTCCCACACTTCACAATCTCTCGCCTGACCAGACAAGCAATCTGATCTTCATTAATCAGGAAATTGAGACACAAGTCCATCTGACTATACTAAAGGGTGGCGTCCGTTTCTTGCAACAGACAACTTTACGGTTACTACTACTAAAAAGTAAAAAAAGTGAAAAGGAAGAAAAAAATGAATACAAAACAACATTTGTTCATTTTTAATACTTGTGTTAATCTCAAATTTCCATCTCGTAAAATATCGTTCCAAGCGTCGAAATGGAGGGCCTCTTAAGAAATAGAAAAAAAATGCTATAAATAAAGGTGTCGCATTCTCTCTATGACCGTCTGTTCACGAAATTTGGCAGCTTTTTCTTTCTTTTTGGTCTTCTTTTCCTTTTTCTTTATTTTCTATTCCCTTTCTTTCATTTACTTTATGCTCTGTCTATTTGAATTTTCTTTATTATAATTCCACTCTTGCAGTTTCTTCTTCTTCTCCCCCCTCTTCTTCTTTTTCTTCTTCTTCTTCTCCTCCCTCTTCTTCTTCTTTTTCTTCTTCTTCTTCTCCTCCTCCCTCTTCTTCTTCTTCTTCTGCTCCCTCTTCTTCTTCTTTTTCTTCTCCTCCCTCTTCTTCTTCTTCTTTTTCTTCTTCTTCTAATAATAATAATAATAATACTCTACCTTCTCCTTTTTCTTCTTCATCTTCTTCGTTTTCTAATACTACTAATAATACTACTAAAATTCCACCGCCTTGTTCTTGTTCTTCTTCTAATACTACTACTAGTAACCTCCTCCTCCTCTTCTAATACTCTTAATAATACTACTAATACTCCCCCTCCTCCTTATAATACTACTCTTTCCTCTTCTAATACTATTAATAATACTACTAATACTCCCCTTCCTCCTTCTTATTCTGCTACTACTCCCCTCGTTCTTCTCTTTCTACCTTCTCTACTCCTCCTCCTCCTACTACTACTACATCTTCTTCAACTCTTTCTTCTTTTTGTTCTTCTTTTTCATTCCTCCTCCTCCTTATTGTTGTCATTGTTATTGTTCTTCTTTAACTTTTTGCCTTCCTCTTGTTGTTGTTGTTCTTCTTCTTCTTCTTCTTCTTCTTCTTCTTCTTCTTCTTCTCAAGAAGAAAAATCAACAGCTACTAGATTTTATCAGGGTAGATTAGCGATAAGACAGAAGACGATTCAAGGCCCAGTGGGAGGAACTTTTTGTTGTGAGGGAGAACGGGAGGGAGGAAATGAAGTGGGTGTGATGAGGAGGGCAGAAAAGGTCAGTCATTAATATTAAACAAACAGAAATCATTTTTCCACAGGGTGAAACGATATAAGCAATCGAATAAATAAACAGATTTCGCTAATACCGGGAACATCTTTCAAAGCCCTGTCACTTCGCGGAAGGATGAAGCAGAAGTTGGGAAAATTAATGAAATTGGAACTATTTATCAAAGCTAAGATAGGACAAAAAATTAGCTAAAGGCAAAATAATAACTAGAAAAGAAAAAATGGAAAAATGGACAAAGTCGGTAACAGAAAATAAGAAACGCTAAAATATAGATTGAATCTTATAAACAAATCCTTTTTTTTTTGCGTTACTGTGTCGGTTTCTTTGTTTATTCTTTTTCAGCGTTGATAGCCAAGAATATAGATGAAATATATCTAAATATGTTTATGCATATGTATATTTAGGCAGCATAGCTTCATTCAAGCGTGTTTCGTTGAATAATTAGGACGTATTATGTCTATTTATTTTTATTTTAATCCTCTCAAATTCACGGATCAATTTCTTAGTGTTGTCATTAAAGAGATTAAGGAAGAAGCCATCGCTTTTGTCATTTCTTTTATTCTCCCAAGGACTTTCAATCTCATCCAAGATCATCTTCAGGGGTAAATTGCTAAGACAAAAGATTAATGTAATTGATAGTTGTGAATTTTTTTGTAAATGCGCATGAAATGCGCTTTGTTATCATTATGAACACGGATGAACGCTCTCGGTTATAATCAATTTAAAAATAAACAATTAAGAATAATCTACATCTAAGGGAGGTAACTTAATTCATATAATTTTATTATTAATGTTTTAAAATAACGAACCTTCAATTTAAGAAAAAAAAATCATGTGCATTTACAAAATAATTCACAACTATCATCATTATTTTATTTTTGTCTTAGCAATTTATCCCTGAAGATGATCTTGGATGAGATTGAAAGTACTTGGGAAAATAAAAGAAATGAAAATAACTATGGCATCTTCCTTAATGTGATTAATGGCAACATTAAGAAATTGATCCGTGAATTTGTGAAGATTAAAATTAAAATAGACAAAATATGTTTATTCATATATATTATGCATATATATTATGCATATATATAATGCATATATATTATGCATAAATATTATCATATTTAATATTATTATCTGTTATTATTTATTATTATACAGTTTAACCCGGATATAAGAGACCCGGATATAAGAGAAACTCGGATATAAGATACTTCTTATCCGGTCCCGACAACTCTCGTATATCCGGGTTACACTGTATATTATATCTATTATGAATATATATTATGCCTATATGTTATATTTGTTATTATTATTTATTATTTAGTATTATTTATTATATGTTATATATATTATACATATATATATTACGAATTTATTATGAATATATATTATGCATTATATTATGCATATATATTATTATATTTATTATTATTTATTTTTATTATTATTTATTATTATATAATATATATGTTATGCATATATATTATATTATTATTATTAGTAGTATTTATTAGTTATTTTTATTTATTATTATAAATCATCTATATTATGCATATATGTTTTGCATATGCATTATGCGCATTCGTGCACCCTGACGCGGTGTAATGGTTAGCAAGTTTGTCTTGCTAACACAATTACGAATGAGTAGTGAGTTTTATCCTCACTGGGTGCCCCATGCTTTCGGCCTTGTGCCACATCTAAGTTACGCTTGGAAAATATCTATATATTATGCGCACTAGTCTGTGCCAAATAAACGAAACCCACACTTGTTAATTTTTTGGATTTTTCCAATCCTTGACAGCCATCCCATTCAATTGCTATTTTGAAATGTACTGTCGTAGGAAACCGTTATGATATAATCTTACTTTAAGTAAAATATTTTATTTGTTCGATTCATTTAAAGTATAAACTTTAAACATTTCTTTCTATTTTAGGCAAACTTGACATTTCGGGTCCGTAAAAAAACAGTGTTAAAATGACTTTTTTTTCCATTGAAACGGCTATAATTTTAACTACTTCCACTTCTCGGATTGTTTTGTTGTTTGAAAAAGTGATGATTAGAATTGTAATAAAACTTAAACATGTGATGAAAGTGAATTTATACATTTTTTCCTGAGAAAATATTAATCACCATTTATTTATTAAATTGTTTATTTACAAGAAAAATTTGATATTTACATTCTAAAAACAAATACAATTAAAACTAATGAAATGCAATATTTATTATTTACCAATTTATAAAGAAATAAATATGAAAACAATCTTTTATTCATAAATCTATAAACATTTACTAAATTATTAAAATATGTGAACCAACTATAAGTAAATCCTTATTATTTACCATTTTATAAAGTTCAAATCAATTGGCAATTTATTATTTTTGTTGTCAAAAGAAATTTCACTATCATATGTTTAGGTTTTATTACAATTCTAATAATCGCTTTTTAAAACAACAAACTTTACTGGGGAGTGAAGATAGTTAAAATAATAGCGGTGTCAATAAGAAAACCGGCCTTTTAACACACAGTTTTTATGGGCCCGAATGTCCAAATTTGTTTTATTTCAAGTCCACATTCGCGTAATTGATTTATACAACAAAAATATTATTGCTCGTTTCAGAAGACATCTAAATGACTTTGAGTTAGAAAAATAATATTATTGAATGTATTATTCTAAATATAGCAATGGGACACTATATTTATCTCATATCAATGCGTTTTGAAATGCGTGTTGAAATCTGTGGGACACATATATCCCAGGAGATTCGAATGGGTTAAAACTGCATTCTTTAATTCCAAATTGTGGATAGATTTATTAAAAAGAACGTCATTGAATGTTTTCATGCATTTACTTATTTATTTTGTAAAGAGATTGATTGATTTGTTTAGTCTTGTTTTTACGGTTTATCAACCTTTTGGGGGTTATTTAAAGCCAGAAAAATATTTTTAGATTGTAAGAATTTTCGGGAGACACAAGCGTTACATGGACATCATCAGAGCTATCTTCTTCTTCTTCTTCTTCTTCTTCTTCTTCTTCTTCTTCTTCTTCTTCTTCGTATTCTTCTTCTTCTTCTTCTTCTTCTTCTTTTTCTTCTTCATCATCATCATCATCCTTCTCTTCTTTTTCTTTTTCTTCTTCATCATCATCATCATCATCATCTATCATCATCATCATCCTTCTCTTCTTCTTCTTCCTCCTGCTCCTCCTCCTCTTCTTCTTCATCATCATCATTATCATCATCAATATCCTTCTCTTCTTCTTCATCATCATCATCATCTTCCTCCTCCTTCTCCTCTTCTTCTTCTTCATCATCATTCTCATCCCCCTCCTCCTCCTTCTTCTTCATCATCATCATCATCCTTCTTCTTCTTTTTCTTCATCATCATCATCTTCCTCCTCCTCCTCCTTATCTTCTTTTTCTTTTTCTTCTTCTTCATCATCCTCATCATCATTACCCTCCTCTTTCTATTCTTCTTTTTCTTCTTCTTCATAATCATCATCCTCCTCCTCCTTCTTCATCATCTTCCTCCTCTTCCTCCTCCTTCTCCTCCTCCTCTTCATCATCATCATCATCATCATCCTTAACTTCTTCTTCTTCTTCTTTGTGCCGTATCTCTTCAGGTCTTGACTGATCATGGCGCTCCACAATATCCTGTCCTTTGTAGATCTTACAAAATGTTGCCATTTTGCTGTCTCTCCTAATCCCTGTTCTGCTACCCTCTCGTTACGTAGATTCTGCACTATTTTCCTCTTTCCTTCTTGCCTTCAATCTGTTCCGTAAGCGTTAAGTTATCCAAGCCGTCTTTCCTTATTATGTGTCTTTGAAATTTCAACTGTCTTTATTTTATGCTAAGTATGTCCTTTATGTTTCTATTTTCTCAAAATCTTCGTCATTTGCTCACGTTTTCAGTCCATGATATTCTCAACATATTTCTGTAGAGTCACATTTCTGTTGTCTCAAGTCTCTTCTTCACTTGAGATCAGATTTTCCAGCATATAACAGGACGACCGACATTACATTTAATATTTTCTTTGTTTCCAACGAAATTTTCTTGTTTCTTAATACTTTCATTAGCTTTTGGAAGGCATTTTTCGCTATCCCAATTACCTTAATGAAAAATAATTTTATATTAAAAAGAAAATTTATTACCTGGAAAGCTGTGAATGGTACCTTGAGTAATTTTGTGATGGGGTTATGGAGGTTTTTTTTTTAATCATTTCACCCCAAGTTAGGCGATAATACCACTAAGACGCAATGGGCTATTGGGAATTAAAGAGAATAAAATGACTTTACAAGAAACCGGAAACCTAATCCTAAACAGGAAGATATGGATAAATTTCTACCTCTGTCAAAAGACCGGGGAGATGTGTTAATCGAGTGATAGGCGACCCTATCTACACGTTTGGTTAAAAAAAAAATGACAGAAAACGGTAAATATATTGTTCAATTAATTAATTACTTTATTATTTTTCTCCTTCTTCTTCTTCTTATTATTATTATTATTAGCATCAGGTACCGTATTTGGCGGCATATAAGACGTACGGGTGTATAAGACGCACTCCAATTTCAGCAGGGCAAATCAAAAAAATATTAGTAATTAGTAAAATTATTAGTAAATGGTACAACCTAGGCTATATTTATGAGGTATTATTTTGGTTAATCAAGCCATGATTACAATTAAACGAAAAATAAAAGGAAGAAAGTACACGAGCCTATAAAATTTTTTATTATATCCAAAAGTAAGAAAACAAAATAAAAATCAAGCAATTATTACAATTGAGGAAAACAGTATAGTTACCATTAAAATTCAGTCAAAAATGTTCCTTTATATGATCTGCACCACCTGCGTCTTGTAAACGTCTTATTGGAATAATTAGGATATAAAAATTCTCATTGTATTTATACCAATGCAACCGGAAGTTATCGCAAGAAAAATATTAATGAAACAAATATATTTTACAAATATATAATTTGAATTTATTGCATATAATTTTACTGAAACAAAGTAAACGTGATGAAATTAATATAATGGGCATTATCAAAAACACTTTTAATCTGTATAATGGCCTTTTAAATAATGACAATAGGTATATAAAAGTTACTGTAAAGTCTAAGCTAATAGGAGTTGCCAGGTAGCTAATTTTGGCTGACTAATTGCGAATTTTAAACATATATATGGCATATAAGACGCGGGGGAATTTTAAAAGATATTTTTAGCAAAAAAAAAAAGTACGCCTTATATGCCGTCAAATACGGTAATTTTACATGACCTTGGCCATGCTTTGCAAATTCTAAAGTTTGAGCCTTATTTTGTACTTATGTTACTTGACAAAAGAAAAAACAGTTGACTAAGTGAAATTGATAAACATGTGTATACCGCTGATACATAATTACGGTGACACAGAATTAATTACAAATAGCAACTTATAATTTAAATAAGATATCCTCACATATTATTGATAGATTTTTTTTTTTTTTTTGAATAAGTAAATATATTCAAACTAATTGCATTTAGGACGGACAATCATATAAAGTTGAAAGATCGGTTCCGTACGATCACCGAAGTTGAACCAACATCGAGCCTGCTCAGTACCTAAATGGGTGACCGCTTGGGAATAACAGGCGCTGTTAAGCTTTAATGTGCGCGTGGTGTAATGGAGTTTGGCTCGTTCGCGCCAAGGTAGGTATTAATCCGCCTCTTCTTCTCACAGCTATGGATTAATTAGTAGGAATTGTATCACTAAATTATTATTATTTCCCAAAAGAAAAAAATTTCTTACAATCTAAAAATATTTTCTGGTTTTAAGTAATCTACAA
>OZ010610.1:54058815-54068815 GCA_963932145.1 Acanthosepion lycidas | reverse complement strand
ATGTCGATTTGAGAATCCCAATCAACATTGCATGATGGCTGCTGCAGCCTTGTCAAATTCGGCTCCCCTCCGAAGGAGCAAAATGAACATCAGTTTTAAGACTCCAAGCTTCAGGGATGATAGCCGAGAAGATTAAAGCGTTGGTTAGTGAATTTCTTGACATAGTAATTATGAGTTCAATACCTGGGTCGGGTAGTACGGATATACGCTGACTCAGTGGAAGCAGTTACAAACAATAAGTGAACAATGAAACAAGAAGTGCTATTCGTAGACATGGACCACAGAAACAATCTAGCCCCGTAGATTAAATAAAGGGTTTAGTTCCAAATTCTCTGAAGGTTACCCAGTTCGTCAGAATCCTGAAGAAGGCCGAAGGCTAAAATGGCAGAAATGTGGTAATGTTAACGACAATGATAGAGATATTAATCAGATAAAAAAATAATGTAAATAACTACACTTCACCTACACCCAACAAAAAAGAGTGAAATTAATATTTACTAGCTTAGCGATCGAAAAGAATTGAACCTATATTGCATTTTTAATCTGAGGAACGACTTTCAAGCCAATCGCGATCTTATCATTAAACTACAAGAAGCCATTAGACTAAAGTAAGGTTCAATCATCCAATTTAAGAAATACTGGGAAGTACCCACGCGTGTGCGTGGGTATATATATATATATATATATATATATATATATATATATATATATATATATATATATATAAGTCTTAAATACTAATATTCCATGGTTATAATTTATTACATTGGAATCGTAATCACGATCCAATTCATCAGACCTACAAATGTTTAGGTCTATTCTTGCTCTGTCCTGGACATTGAGCTCTACCTGGATTCTATCCTGTTGGAATATATATATATATATATATATATATATATATATATATATATATATATATATACAGAGAGAGAGAGAGACCACTAATATTATCAATATATATGTATGTGTGTGTGTGTATGAGTATATATATATATATATATATATATATATATATATATATATATATATATATATATATATATATTAGCTTAAAACCCGTCCTATCGGACGGCACTTAACCTAAGCTAGTCCCTGATCGCCGAATTTAAGTATTGGATTAATATTTAAGCTGTACTTCTGCTACCAGTTAATTTAAAGACAGTTCGATATACGTAGGTCCTTACTTTCCATACAAACAATTATTTTTATTTCTGGGTGACTTTCTCTGGATTTCGTCATTAATTTCGATTATTCCCAAATTTATTTCCAAGTTATAAAAATTTTTATCGTATAAAAAAATTAGTCGCAAAAAATCACGTAAAAAATCACCGAAATGAATCGCAGTAATGAAAACTTGGAAACCCAAAGTTTCTAAATTGCGGGACTGGATCCATTCCGGAAGGTTTTTAATTTGCTTACGGAGTCAGTCTGCTTCGAAAATGGTATGATATATTGGACTACGGTCTCTAGGGGTAAAGTTGATAACACGAATAACTTTATTTTTGAAATTTGAGAACAGTAATTTCTTCATTTGAACATGAGCTATTGAAAATTAGAGAGTTGTGTCCCTTTATTTGTTTTTATCAGTAGAAGAGAAGATGGCGAAATCCGAAAACAATCGCATTAATGAAAACTTGGCAATCCAAAATTTCATGATTGCGTGTCAGGATCCGGTATGAAATGCTTTTAATTTGCTCACAGTCGGCCCGATTCCAAAATGTTATATGTTAGGCTACGGCCTCTAGGAGTACAGTTGAAAAAACGTTACACAGGGACATACTGACATTCTCATTTATCACACACACACACACACACTGATATATATATATATATATATATATATATATATATATATATATATATATATATAATCGACCATAGTAAGATTCGGACGCAGGTCTCATAATCCAGGAAACGAAGTTTCTATTCACTCAGCCATCATCGTTCGCTTTCTGGATCATGAGACCCAGGTTCTGAGTTGATCCCAGCGGGCGGCACCTTTTGAAAGTGCCAGTAAAGCATAACACTAGTTAAAGCGAAGCATCGAAAGTAAAATTGGGCAGACGGAAGTGTTCTGAAAGTTGCTAGTACGAAGTCACTCGTCATTTGGGCCGCTGGCTTGGTCGCGCTGGCCTTGTTAAAAAGTGATCACTACGCGGTCTCTCCCAGAAACGAACTAAGGTCCGCTCAGCATAGTTGCAGTATAAATCACAGGTGGACTCTTCAGATTGAGCAGCAGGCGTCTGTAATTGGGCTTGGCTAGCCGCCCGAGCAGACGGCTGTAATCGGAAACGAGTAGCCAGACATTATATCTGTCTACATGACTATATTTGTGTGTGTTCTGTCAGTGAAGTATGTGTTAATTCTTTTTCACGGACAATCCCTTTTTTTTACTACAATTACCTGTACTGTAATCATTAGAATAAACCATTAGTTTCTGGTATTTATTTAGTTAATACTAATCGTGATAGCAAGGTTTACATAAAATAGATAACAAAATTAATGAGATAGATAGATAATGGAATGAATGAAACAGATAGATATGAACATAGATAGATAGATAGATAGATAGATAATGAAATGACTGAGATAAATATGAACAGATTGGGATAGATAGATAGATAGATAGATAGATAGATAGATAGATAGATAGATAGATAGATAGATAGTAAAATTAATGAGATAAATAGATAGATAGTAAAATTAATGAGATAGATAGATAATGAATTGCCTGAGATATGAAAAGACTGTGATAGATAGATAGATAGATAGATAGATAGATATTTGTGGTGTGTTAAATGATGAATTTTAAATATTTGTTTTAATTATATTTTGCTTATTTTTAAACTCATTTATGTCGATGCACGTTTCAAAATGATAAGAATCAGTAGAAAGCTTCCGTGTTAAGTGGTAACAGAGATTAAGGTTCTTTTTATAACGGCCTCCTTCTATTCGTTCATCGAGGCCGCGTATAACCTTAATAAATCCTCGCCAAATCACCCTACTCTCTTTGAAAAAAAATATTTTAAAAAACCGCTCCTACATTTAAGTAGAACCATCGTTGTGTTAACAATAAATAACGTATATATATATATATATATATATATATATATATATATATATATATATATATATATATATATATGCATTGTTTGCTTTTTTTAAAGTTTGGATATAAAAGCAAGAGATACTGCGATAGCCAGATAGACTATTAGAACTTTTACACGCAGATAAAAAAAGAAGGAATTTGTTGACTTTTCTTTTTACGACTAAGGATTTTTTGTAAAGGACCACTTGAATTTGTACTTGCCCGCTGTTTTCATTTCAAGTTATTGACACTGTTTATGTTTTTATACACACAAGATATATGCAGTCATATGTAGATAAAGTCTACTTCAACTTTATACGTCTAAAATCTCCGCCTTAACTCTGAATTGTTATTCACTGTTTATTTATTTTTATTTTCCTCAATACGATTAGATATGTCCCCACTCCTCCGCGGTCTTTTGAACAGGAGTAGTGGTTTATCCCTTGTTTATGATTCATTTTCCGGTCTCTCCTAAAGTCCTTTCATTCGCTTTCACTCCCAGTATCCATTTGCGTCTTAGAGGCATTATGGACTTGGTTGGGGTGAATTGATTACATACACTCACACGCGCGCGCAAACATATATATATATATATATATATATATATATATATATATATATATATATATATATATATATATTTAAATATATTTTGCATTGCAACACGGAAATTTCTCTGTTTCGGGACTTGTCCCGTCATCAGGCAATGTTCGGTAACTTTTGATGAAAATGATTTAATTTCGAAAAAAAGAAAACAATATGTTTGCTTATTAAAGAGTTAAAAAGGAGCGGATCAATAGTTAAAATCTTATGGTATGTCATTGATGACCAATCAAAAGACAGATCAAAGCTAAAGCAGAAAAGTTAAAAATATACGTTAGATGTTAGGGATGTGTGTGGTATTCATACATGTCTCGATGAACTGTCACATTAAGACGCGACACTCTGGACAAGAATATACTTTTAAGATACGATGAAATAATCCGACATATATATATATATATATATATATATATATATATATATATATATATATATTTAAATATAACAATAGGTTAATTTTAGCTTTTTAAAATTATATATAATAAAGTAATGGATATATTATTCATGTATTAGGTTGGTGCAAAAATAATGACATAATAATGTCGTTTTTTGACGTTAAAAAATACGTCAAAAAACGACTTTATTACGTCATTATTTTTGCACCAACCTAATACATAGATTTTTTATAAAAAACTATAACTATATTTTAAGGTAAACATTATTATTACATTTAGTTCATTACGCTGATTTAATAGATCATTATTTTTAGGAAATTATTATGCGTTTTACTGAGCACTTTTATAAAAAGGTAAATGCTAAAGAACTGTGGATTCTAAATCTCTTCTTTCTCTTTATATAAATATATGTATCCGAGGATGCCAGTCGGCTAGGGCGGCTCTCTAATCCCCTTTGCAGACACTCGCTCAGGCACATTTATGTTCGTTCAATACCCACAGAGTTCACCTGTGGTTTATACTGCAACTATGCTGAGCAGAACTTAGTAACAGTTTTCTGGGAGAGAGCGTGTTATCTCGTGTCATCAACAGTTTGAACAAGGCCAGCACGCTCAAAGAATCGGTCATGATGACTTGTGACTTCGTGCTAGCACAAACATCGACGGCTTCCAAGGGTTCCGTATACCAAATTTTACTCACAAGGCTCGAATAAACCAGTGGTATGGTTTTCCGATAAAATAAGACTTGACAAATCGACCTGGCGAGATTCGAACCCGTGTCTCATGGTCAGAAACCGAATGTTCTAATCCCTCAGGCATGCATACATACATACATACATACATACATACATACATACATACCTCAGAAATCATTCATTTCTGTCTGGTACAAACATCGATCTTTGACTCTAAACTAACGAAGTATTCATTTATGTGAGGATTACCTCTAATTTGTGTATCAGGATTCCCCTTTTTGGTGGCGTTCTATTGAAGAATATATAAAGAAGGCACATAAAACCTCTCACTCTGTTTCAATCCCGAGATATAGTTGTGACAATAGGGTATTTGTCACCGCTGGGGGAGATTTCTTTATGCCGGCAAACCGACTAGTGAATTTCAGATAAACCACGTTGACATCACACTCACGTGCATATGTTACGTTAAGTGCACAGATGTATTCATTCCCTTTTTTTTTAACTATCTGTATGCACTTAAACATAATTTATTTTTTCTTCTTTTGTGAGCTACGCTGTTCTTTAGGCGCGCACACACACACACACACACACACACACACACACACATATATATACATATATATGTATGTATGTGTGTGTGTGTGTGTGTGTGTGTGTGTGTGATGGTATGATGGACTCTCCCGTCGTTTTCGACGTATGAGTGTCTTTCAGTTTAGTTTTTAATCCTGTACCTGTCCCCGTTGCCTTGACTCTCCCGGCAGTGGATTTGTTGCTCAGGTGGAATAGCAAAGAAGGAACACACAAATAAACTGCAGACTATCCACACAACAGATTTGTTTAGAGTGGTGAAAGCTTGTGTAGAACCAGCCACACATATTGGAAGTGTTAGTAACAAAGAATTGGCGCAAATATTGACAACGAACACAAAGAACACCTCTCAGGTTTTATTATCACGGAGTTATACATTTACGGTACGACCAGTGCACAGAAGAAGCGCCTTTCGATGGTAATTTCATGCGATTTAGTCCGCCTGTTGAAGTGGTTTACACGGTTTGCCGCGGGAAGATTTAGGGGATGGGATGGGGATAATTACTCATATATATATATATATATATATATATGTGTGTGTGAGAGAGAGAGAAATTAAAACCGATTTATTATTACTATTTATTGATCTGTTTAGGTGAAACCTAGGTAGGTTTTCGTGGCACTTTAGGATTTATTTTAGTTATATATATATATATATATATATATATATATATATATATATATATATATATTATGAAATGGACAAAGATAAATTATTTTAAGACATTTTTTATGTTTATACGTTTTTTTTATATATAAATATTTAAGTAAATACTCTATTTATCATAAAAAGAGCATTTACTTTATATATTTGTATATATATATCATATTATATATATATATATATATATACATATTATATTATATATATATACATATTATATTATATATATTATATTATATATATATATATATCATATTATATATATATACATATATATATATATCATATTATATATATATATCATATTATATATATATGTATATATATATATATATCATATTATATATATGTATATATATATATATCATATTATATATATATATCATATTATATATATATATATATACACATCATATTATATATATATATATCATATTATATATATATATATATATATATATATATATATGATCCACTTTTTGAATTTCGTTTCTTTGGAAAGTGTTGGACTAATTTCTCTTGAAAAAATTGAATCCATTTATTCTGAATGTCTTCATCCTCATCAGCAACAAGTTGTCACCTCTTCTGCAAATGGCTGACCAGTAACAACCACGTTCCTTAGAAACTTGTAACATCCTTCGTTGCACATCCCGCGCGTATATGTCGATGTTTCATCGGAGAGAGATTTTGTTGTAGTAATCATTCCTTTATCACTAATCGTCATAGCAAGCTTTACGTAAGATAGAGAGATAACAAAATTAATGAGATAGATAGATAATGGAATGAATGAAACAGATAGCCACAAGTATAGGTCGATGTTTAATTTTTTACAGCTATCTTTATAAAGACGCGGGTGTTGTGAAAAAAAAAGACAATGTAGTTTTCGTAATCAACAGAATCTTTAAATAATAACTAGCCTACCCGTGATCCGTTGGGTCAATGACGGTTTAGGTTATAAAACATTGAAGTTGATTTCAACATTAAAAAATATTGTCTGTTTAAAGAAATCTAAAATAAATAGACTTACTGTATAAATAACTGATATTTTTTAAATGTTATTGATTTAGATTTTTTTTAAATCAGATTAACTTAAATATATTTTTAATATGCCAAAAAATATTTTAAAATCATCTTCAATTGAAAATGATTTTTAAATATGCCAAAAAATATTTTTTAAATATTTAGAATATTGTTTGTTTAAAGAAAGCTGAAAAATAAATATTTACTCTACTGGACGAAACAGTAAAGCGGGATTTCTTTGTGTCTGTCTTTAACTTTAAAATATTTTAATTAAAAATTGTTTGTTTAAAGAAAGTAAAAATAAAAATACTTACTGTATAAACAATTCGTATTTTTAAATTTTATTCACTTAAAATAGTTTTAAATCAGATTAATTTAAAAATATTTTAAAATATTTAAAATATTGTTTGTTTAAAGAAAGTTGAAATATAAATATTTACTCTACAAACAACTGGAGGAAACAGCAAAGCGGGATCTCTTTGTGTCTGTCTTTAAATTAAAATTTTTTCAGTTAAAAAATTGTTTGTTTGAAAAAAGTTAAAATAAAAATACTTACTCTATAAATAACTCGTAAATCATTATGCACCGGACGGCGGACGCACGCACCACACAAGCAGGCACGCAATAACAGACTTTTATTATTATATAGATAACCAAAGTACTGGCGATACATAGATATAAGTTCTATCTGACATCATTTAAAATATAGTGGGTTACAGAGTAAGAGGCACAGTTTGAACAGGTTAAGATTGTAGTGGTCGTAGAAGCATTCATTTGGGAGACGGTCCAACGAAGCATTAGTTCGTGGGAAGTAATTGCTGGAGTGGAATTTACATCTCATCAATGGAAGCGAGACAATGAGGGCAGTTCGTTACAATGGACGTGAGACAGTTGGTCTTAACCTTGAAAGTTAGAAATAATGAAAATGAATGTAGTTCATCTAAACACTTTCCGTGGTAATAGCGATAGAGGAGGCTTGCAAAGTTTCCTCTATGGGAAAGGGATTCTAGGGTGGAAAATAATGAATCACCCACAAGGACGCGTAGACGCTTTTGGACTGGTGTCTGGAAAGTGAAAACCGTGCAGCTCATGTCAATATATGACAGTAGTATTCCATTTTCGGCATGGTGGGGCTCGGCAGGAGGAGTCAGGTACTTACTGGATCGGTACGGGGAACCGACTATTTTTTTCAGCATGAAGTCTGGTTTGAGTGTATTACAAATACTCAACACTTGCTTTATTGACTCTGAAAAAATGTGTTAGGATTCAAATACTGACAGATGTCATCAATTTTAACCCAAAATGCCCCGTTACCTGCGAACAGAACTGACCTTTAAGATATGAAGATCTGACGTTGATGTAGGCAAAAGTTTTTTAACTCTTCCAAAAGAAAAGAAAAAACGTTTTTGTTTTTTTGGGGTTTTTGGGTTTGTTTTTTTTTTTTCATGGAATATTGAAAAAAAAAGTGGCAAAGGAATCAGACATTTCTTCTGTCTTTAAAATCGGCGAGAAATGCGAGATAATTTTAAACGATTTTTTTTTCGCTTCAAAAAAAAAAAAGAAAAAGAAGATTGCGGGCGTGATTGAAGGTTTGGGTCACGTTTATAGCAGACGGTGGCTGGTGGATCGGGTTGGTTTGAGATTTAGAATCACGCAAAATAAGGCGTGTCGACTGGATGCCACCAAAGATATCAAAGAAAAGTGTAAATTAATGACTAATGAACGAGACTTTAGGCTTCAAAATTAGAAGCTAATAAAAAGCGAGGAAAAGAAATATTTACAAAATATCCTTAACTGAATTACTGTCTGCCATTTTGAGGAGAATATTTATCATAAGCTGTTTAGATTAATCAACTCATTCTTCGTGTCATTGTTCTTATTGTAATAAGTTTTCAGCCGATCCATTCTCCAGCCTTCTTCAGGTACTCGACCTCTAAGGAAAGTGAGGAATTTTTTTTATAATATTTATTTCGTAGGTTCATACTAAAGAAATATCTAACGTACAACCAAAACAAATCAGGGAGTGCTAGATTTGCCATTTTTTTTTCTAATGACGTGGCATTTCAGGACTTAAGTGAGCATGTCTCTCCACAATTTCTTTTTTTTTTAATTGTCTGTGTATTGCTATTCTTCTTAGGAGATGGAGCGGAATAGTTTTCCGTTACTTTCTCCACGGTTTGAATTTAAGAGTTCCTTTGTTCTCGACTCGACAGAGCCAAGAATTTAAATTTAAATTTGTCCCGACGATTTCACTTTCCGAAAAGAAATATTATTACTCTATTCAATCCGGTCATCCCACTCAGATTATTATTATTATTATTAGTAGTAGTAGTAGTAGTAGTAGTAGTGGTAGTAGTAGTAGTAGTATTTAATGTCCTTCAGGACGTAAGTGATCTTTGTTCTCCACAAGTTCCGTTCCTTTATTATCTGCCAATTGATATGTTTCTTTAGAAAGATAGTAAAAGGCTTTTCCCTTCTATCCTCCAGTTAAGAGTTTTCCTTCTCTTAGAATACTTGTATTTATTTCTTAATAGAAACTTATATATTCATAACAGAAGTCGACATCTACGGAGCATATCTTTTTCGTTCACAATGTGTGAAAACAAATCAAACTATATTTTAAAACGGATAACAAGAGGATGAAAAAAAATGGAGAAATGTCTTGAAGCAAAAGAAAGAAAATATTGAGTTCACGTAATTTGCAATTTTTTTTATTTTGTCGATATTTTATACTTACCATTTTTAGCCTTAATATTATTGTTTTTGCTAATATCTCTAAGCCACGTGTTTTGTTTGGGATGAATTAATTAGAGATCAACTTATTTCATTTACTTTTTATTATATTTTTCTCCAAATTCAGCAGACAGAGAAATAAAATCCGCGGAGCGTTTTTTTTTTTTTTTTTTTTTGTAAGCGTGATTTCGGAATAAGGTCGATTGTTGTTTGTT
>OZ010610.1:54043815-54056315 GCA_963932145.1 Acanthosepion lycidas | reverse complement strand
TGTTAACTCTCCTAAACCTTACCGTTCATTTACCCAAGCACACTAGTGTTCCTCTATCTTGCCTTCAATCTGTCTTGTGTGTATCAAATTTTACAAGCCTTCTTTTCACATTATGTGCCCTAGAAATTTCAACTATCTTTTCTTTATGTATGTTTCCTTTTTTCCATTTTTCTAAAACTTCGTCGTTACTCACATATTCGATCCATGATATTCCCAGCATCCTTCTGTAGAACCATATTTCTGCTGCTTTAATTCTATTCTTCATATATGAGATGATTGTCCAGTATTCCCTGCCATATAGCAGGACTGATATTACATAATATTTCAGTACTCCTTTCTTTGTTCCTAACGAATTTTTCTGTTTCTTAATACTTTCCTTAGCTTTCGAAATGCATCTTTCGCTCTCCAATGCGTTTTCGGATTTCGGTGTCACACTTTTCGTCCTCTGTTAAAACAATTCCTAGATATTTGAATTGTTGTACTTGTTTGATTTTGATATCTCCAATTTGTAATTTGCATGTTGGACTGTCCCTTTTGCTAACAATCATGCAATCCGTCTTCTTGCAATTAATGTTTAGTCCTTTCTTCTTGCTTTTTTGCTTTCCTTCACTACTATCTTTAGCTGTTGTCGTTTCCTTTCTGTGTCTGCTATTAACACTGTGTCAGCTGCATTTAAACTAATACCCTATATAATTACTCATTTATTGTAGAATTTTCTGATTTTCAAGTACTTCAAGTACGGAAACATTTGATTTGTAACTGAAAAGATGGTCGATCAAAATATGTTGTTATATACCCTCTGTCCGTTATAGTTTACAGGGAAATAAATAGGAGGCGTTACTTTCCAATTGCCATATATATATATATATATATATATATATATATATATATATATACATGCATATATATATATATATATATATATACATATATATATATATATATATATACATATATATATATGTGTGTGTGTGTGTGTGTGTGTGTATTTAGGCAGCAAATACTATTTTAGGCATATCTGACAATAAATTACAGACATTATGTCTGCTAATTTTTAACAAAATCCGTTCATACTCACGAATAACATTCCCTGTATTGATGATAAAAGATGAGAGAAATGTGTTATAGCTGTTTAAATTTCTTTTATTTTTAACTTCCCAAGTACTTTCGATCTTCTTCCTTGGTCATCTTCAGGGGCGCAAGTGGTACAAAATTATATGTTGTTCATTAGTATAAGTATTTATACAAAGATGTGTGTTGTTATCCATTAACGTAATTTTTTCATTATGCTTTTAAATGCAAAACGGTTGATAACGTGCTGAGAGCTCATTAGAACGTGAAAAAATTATCCATATGGGAAATTTTTTTCTATGTTACCATTGTTCCGCCGGTCTAAAGACTCAACTCGGCATTATTAAATCCGACTGATACAATAGACTAGAACAGTGTTTCTCAACCTTTTTTTTTTAACTTAAAGAGCACACTTGTAGAATAACTAAAACGCTGAGGTGTAATTTTAATTTTTAGTAAAGAAAAATTAGTCATGAAATTTGCAAATATAAAATGTTGGCTAAACATTCCCAAAGATGATGAGCGGTAGAAATTTCATTTAAAGGGATTTATGAAGAAGCTATTTTCTTTTTTTTTTTTTTTTCTTTTTTTTTTTTTAGCGAGGCCGATAGTGACTGATTTAAATCTCTTGAGGAAAGCAAAAAGGAAAGGATTATCCACTCCTTCTTAAAGATTAAGGAATTAACCATCCAGTTTAAAATATCAATTAACAAATATTGAAGCCATATGCTTGATGTCTCGAGATTTTTAAATATGAAGATTTCTAAAAGTAAAAATAATTCATAAATCACTCCTCTTTTAAGTTGGGCCTCACCTAGCTGCATTCTAGGGCGCATTAGTGCTCACGGGCGCACCGACTGAGAAACGCTGGCGGAGGGAATGAAAGTGTAAGTTAGTGAATTTGAAGACATAAGAATTGTGTGTTCGAAGGTTTGTATAAGTAGTTAAAGCAGCTACATTGACACGAAGAGAAGGTATTTGTAAATAAAACACAGTTGTTTTTTTTCTTTCTTAATTGGATAAGTATTTTTTACTACAATATAGATTAATTGCCAGATAACAATACACTCTTGAAAAATCAATTTAATGGTACTTGAGCTTCCTATTTTGAGATACACACACACACACACACACACACACACACACACACACACACATATATATATATATATATATATATATATATATATATATATATATATATACTTTATTTCGGTTTCATTTATCATTACTTGCCTTGACAAAGTCGAACGACGAAACGCATAAGAAATATTTTCCAATTGTCAATTTTATCCAATTTGTCTTATCTTCAGAATTATTCTCACAAATTTAACTTCACACACACACACATATATATATATATATATATATATATATATATATATATATATATATATATATATATATATATAATGTATTATTTAAACATATATTGTTAAATATAATAGACAAGGAAAGTCTATTATGTTTGATCATGATCATGAGCCGTTCTAAATTTCGTATGTTGACAACCACACTGTTTACAAATAATTTTGTTATTTCCTATTTTGCATAATTCGCCTGTTAAATTTGTTGTATTTAACCTATTGTTCTGAAAATTGAGTTTCATATTCCATTGTTTTGCTCTTAATAACATATAAAAATACTGGCATCATATGGGCATTAGATTCTGAGAAAGGTCAGTGGATCTTGCAGGCCATGGAACCGGTCCTTCCCTATCTATCCAACTTTCATGGTAGATATCACTCAGTGTATCGCGAACAATGTTACTAAAATGTGCTGAAGCCCCATCATGCATGAACCACATCCGTCTTCGTATTAGCAGGGGTACATCCTCTAGCAGGTCTGGACGAAATAAAGTTGCTGTACACAGTTCCTGTAAGACATGCTGGGAGAACATATGGACCTACAAGACAGTTACCGACAATTCCAGCCCACACATTAATCATAAACTGCTTCTGGTGTCTAGCCTGTTTTGTATCATGGGGATTCCTGTGTTGGTTGTGTAAATTTATTCTATCTCTTCCAAATGTTGTCTCATCCGTAAACAAGACTGAAGAGACAAACAACTAATCGGCATTTGGGGGGCAATAAATCATAGGCAAAAGTTCTCCCGTGGTGAGGGATCAGAGGGCGAAAAACTCCGAGTTACAAATGATCGGATACAAGAGCTGCTTTTAGTATATATATATATATATATATATATATATATATATATATATATATATATATATATATATATGCGAAACAGATCTTAGTATAGGTACACGTCTCTCCATTTCAATTTCAATTTGGAAAGACTTAGAAATGTGAAACCCGTAACGTTACATTAAATCATTATTCTTAAAACCTCCAGTTGTATTTCCTCTTCTTTTTCGTATATATATATATATATATATATATATATATATATATATATATATATATATATATTCCGCCAGATGTGGACTACCCACAATGCACCACTGACCCGTATATATAAATAGTCTAGAAAAAAAACAACATGACAGCCTGTCGCCTCTGAGTGTTGACTTCCATGTTCACTTTTATATTTACATACGCTCTATCACTGATATTGAGCACTTTATGCTATAAATATAGCACACCTTAAAACTATATTTCTTCATATATATATATATATATATATATATATATATATATATATATAGAGAGAGAGAGAGAGAGAGAGAGAGAGAGAGAAAGAGAGGGGGAGAGAGAGAATGGACTCGTCGTTTTTGACCTACAAGGGTTCAATAGCTCAGTTCTCGGTACTGAACAGCCAGACTACTTTCATATGATTTGATTATCGTGGTGCCGACTTGTGCAGGACCAAGCACACTTTTCAGAAGAGCCGAATACCGAGAAGTGGTGTGCATCGCGAGTTATAAGCTTTTGAAAATTCAAAATTACTCTAAATAAATATTCTTAATCACTCCAGTTGTATTTTCAACTTCTTTTTCCTCTCTCTCTCTTCCCATATATATATATATATATATATATATATATATATATATATATATGATAAAAATATTTTAACGCATATTAAATTTATGAATAATCGTGCTCAATATCAGAGATAGAGCGTGTGTAAATATAAAAGTAGACACTGACATCAACGCCGAGTGGCGACAATTTTTTTATGTTTAAATGCAATATTCAGGACATCTCTCTGTGTGTGTCTCTATCTCTCTGTCTGTCTGTCTGTTTCTCTCTCTCTCTCTCTATGTATATATACATTTATATTAGGTTGGTGCAAAAATAAAGTCGTTTTCTCACATAGTAACATTATTTTTGCACCAACCTAATATATATATATATATATATATATATATATATATATATATATATATATATATATGTATATATATATATATATAGATAGATAGATAGATAGATAGATAGATAGATAGATAGATAGATAGATTGGATTCTCTCGCACATATTTGTTTATAGTCATGCAGGTTGTATGGGGAAAACATGCTTTTCAGAGGGACCTAATACAGAGATGTGGTGGGCATAGTGTGGCACAAGGTTTTGAATTCAGAGTTTTCTTTCTCCCACACTGGATGTCAACCAAGGCTATAGGGTTCCAGTCTATCCTGCTATTCACCTATGGGAGGGAGAAGTAATGCATTCATACATTTCTAAAGGGTATTTGCGCGTTATGTGAATATAACAAACTCACCTGGAATTCGATCTCGGCTCTCCGATTTCTCATTCCGAGCTCATTACACCACCGCGCATCCACTTATATAATTGTCCCTGTCATCAGAATGCCTTAGGCGTCAAGTACGTTCCTGGTTGCACCGTTTCTTCTGAACCCTGCTGACTATCACTATTAGAAATTCCAGAGTTGTCGGTCAAGTGGATGAATTTATTTCTTTTTTCTTTGCCTGCCAACTCGATAAAGCACCGCGGTCGTCAACAGCAAGGAAGCCGCGTTCCTTCGAGCATTTTGCCAAATAATCAAAGGATCACCCCACCGTCTTTTTCATGATGTTTTATAAACTCATAAGAGTCATGACAGGAAATCTCTCAGCCATGTTGATAAAGATATTCGTGATGCATTTGATGATATGATAAATTACACCGAATAAAAGGCAGAATAAAATAAGGGGTAGTTTATAAAGATAGAAGGAGAAGATAACGGTTAACTCTAGACTTGAACAGGTTAAGATCGTAGTGACCGAGGAAACACCCTCTTGGGAGTCTGTTCCACAGAGCAATGGTTCACGGGAAGAAGCTGTTTGAGTGGAATTTCTCACCGATGGAATACAGAGGGAATGCGTGTGGTTTGCTATAATGTAAGTGTCATATCAGGTTCGAACTGTGAACCGTCCATGGAAGTAACGATAGAGCAGTAAGAGGCTTGCCAAACCCTGCCTATGAAAGATAGGTTGGAGGGTGTATAATAATTACTCTCCCACAAGAACTCAGAGATGCTTTTTAAACTCTATCAAATTCTATCTGGGAAGTGAAGACTGGACAGTTCCCACACAAATATGACAACAGTAAACCATTTTCGGTCTGGTCTGGTTCTTCTAAGGGTAGAGGAAAGTCTGATGGGTCAGGTCGAGAGAGCCGATCATTTTAACTGCATCTTTAGCAATAGAACGTATATACGAATTCCACTTGAGGTCAGGTGTAAGTTTGAGTCCCAGTATTCTCTCAAGGCACGGAGCCTCCTCGAGGGGACATCCCTTCATCGTGCCTGGTGATAGTTCGATGTGTCATCGGTGCTGATGGAATGTAACTGTTTTGGTTTTCGGGGCATTGATTGTAATCAGCCATTTCTTCCCAACTGGGAAGTAAGTGCCAGATCGGAAGAGAGTTGAGCTACCAATCTCTGATCGAGAAGAGTTTTAGAGGTGCGCCCGTATATCGTCGTATCATCGGCATAGATGTTTACAAATGATCTGAGTATATTCTCTAGGCAGATCATTTATGTAAATCAAAAAGCGGGTTGGTCCGAGAAGTGAGCCCTGGGGGTACGCCTGCGTTGAACGCCAGTGCCTCGGAGGACAGGCTGTTAATAACTACCTTTTAGGGATCTACCTGATATAAAGGATTTTATAATTGAGAAAACCTTGTCAGTGATTAAATAGCTGGAAAGCTTGTATAGCAAACTTTTGTGACGGACCTTGTCAGGATGTCTAATACTATGTTCCTTGAGATGAGTCTGTCGTTAAGAATCTCACCATGTATGTAATGGTAGTTAGGACGTCAGTATTGGATTGTGTCGGTCGAAACCCATACTGCTCGTCACACAGGAAGTTGCCCTTATCTAGGTGTTCGACGACCTTCTTGTTGATTAGCTCAAAAGGCTAATTGATGATACTGAGGAGACTGGTGGGGTGTACTGGAAGGCGGGTATCATTCGCCCGCGTTCTTGAAGACCGTGCATACGCTTGACTCCGCCTATAGGCTTGGAAAGGATGTCAAACACTAGAATTCTGAAAACATTTTTTTATTTTTGAAAAGTTTCCGTCTCTATACACTATGGTAATTTTAATGGCAATATTAGCCGTTTCCTTATCAGGAAACACTTGGCACTTGTTGACTGAGTGACCAGTGCTAATTTCGGTCGAAATTTATATCTTTCTCTTAGAATAATTTTTTCAGTGATGATAGGTTTCTCAACTGTTACTGGAAAACTCTGAATTCAAAACCTTATGGCATACTATGCGCTGCGCTTTTCTGTATTCGGTTCTACCGAAAAGTGTGGTTGGCCCTACACAAGCCTTTACCGCTACAGCTGTCTGAAGTTATTATGCAAATAACACAAACCTCAATAACTCGAATTTGCTTTGAACAAGTTTTAATTGATTAATTGATAACCTCAAAACAAATCTTGAGTTAAATTTTTAGGTATCTTTAACTTATTTTATTAAATTATAAAAACTGCAGTCTGAAGTTATGCAGATTAAAATAATATTAGTTTAAGGACGGTTTCCAGTGCTGATGGGGGTTTCCTTCCTAACCTTTTATTTGAAGTAGTGTGGAACGTCAATATTTTGATTATGTCATTATTTTCTCTTTGAGTTACATGCGCTATCCATTTCAGTTGTTGCTGCTGTTGAAAGTCCTTAAGTGATGTTCTTGGCCTTTTCTAATATCCTCATCTTGATTGATAGAGTCAAAATCTTTGGACCGTTTTATTCGCCAAGTTTAGTTTTCTCTTAGTGTCTGTCAGATTCGGAAATTCTTTGAGATCTTTCAAGCAAATACTTTATTCAGTGCACGGGGCTAATACGTTCTCATTACACTATTTACGCTAAGTGATATCAACTATTTTCTTTCCTGTATGAAACTACTAAAACATAACTTTAACAACCAAGAGTTATCAAGGCTATAATATCACATATTATACATTGATCTATTTCAACTAAAATCCACTACCTGATTTTTATAGTCATAACGTTTCAACCGTTGCACTCCGCCCTTCTTCAAGTTTTTGTCACATTTGGTAACTTTCTAGATATTTCGAACCGAAATCTTTATTTTATCCCTAGGGATAGATTTTTACTTCTCCGCTTTTAGCTCTGTGGAAGATAACTTCTACTAGTTAATTCTTTCTACTTAATTAATATTTGTGGCGCTTTCTTTGTTTTGTTTTTTTTGGGGGGGGGGGGTTTGTTGTTTTTTTTTGTTTGGGTTTTTTTGGTGGGGGTCCATTAAAAACCAGAGTGCATGACTTTCAATGCCTTACCCAAGTATTGAACTCACTTTAACGCTTATGTTAACGGAATAGAATAAACAAAATGAATGTTTTTTTGTATTTATAAAGTAAACTTTGGTTGATGTTTGATTCCTGAAGTTCAGCCTTGGCGCCCTTTCCGACGGGCGGCGATTTTAAAAACAACAAGGAACTTAACAGTATTGTAAACAGGGTCCGCTTTTAAAACTGTACGCTGTACCCGAGTTGAACAAAATGAAACAAGACTACGTCGAGACGCTGTGCGGTTGTTTACAAAGAAAAAACAATGTCAATAAGAGGAAATATTTTGTTATTCATATGGTACATTCCGACGAGCCGGGGTGGCAAGAGCACGCATGCGTAATGCACACCTTTTATATTCTAAATGCGATTCATAGTTAACCCGCGGAAGCAGCGTACAAGATGTCGGGCGCCGATAAGTTGTTGGGAATTCAAGGGATTTTTTTTCTAATTTATTGTTTGTTTATCAGACGATAGTCTTTTTGAAGGATTGCATAATGTTGATGACTGATTAGCTCAAAGTAAATGAGGTAGAATTGAAAAGAAAAATCAGTTAGTTGGTGAATAACCACCGAATGAACGAAAAACAAAAATTTAACATTATTAATGTTTTTGGAAATAGCGAAATTCAGATTTTGATGGAAACAAACAAGTCGTATGGCTCCAATACTGCTCTCTCTGTCTGTTAGCTAAAAAGAAAGAAAGAATCCAGCTGTTTTTAATTTATTTACAAATCCCTTTCTTCCACATTCAAAATTGGAAATGGAATAAATAGATTGGTTGTAGGAAATCCATGTTTTGCATTTTCAAAAAATAATAATAATGCAATGAAAAATCCTCTTTTTGTAACTTGCGACGCGGGACTCTTACACTTAAACTCAATGCACAGATTTGGTTTGGTTTGTTTTGTTTTACGGCATAACCTCAATGGGTTATTTAATGCCGACAAAAATTTTAATGCTGGTAATTTAAAAAAAAAATATATTGCTGGTAATATTTTTTCCTTCAAAAATCTACTGCTGGTAATATTTCTCTTCAAAAAAATGTATAGCTGGTAATATCTTTTCAAAAAATATATAACTGGCAATCCTTTTTTTCAAAAATGCATATTCTTTATAAAAAAAAAAAAAAAAAAAAATTAAATACGTATTGCTAGGAATAATTTTTTCTCCAAAAATTTATTGCTGGTAATAATATTTTACAAAGTATTTCTGGTATTAAAACCTATTTTTATATTTTCATAGTGTTTTGACCCTAGTTTGGGGGTTGACTATTTGCCCATAGATGGGACCCTAACAGGTTTACCACCCCGGGTCAGGGTGGACTTGGGAACACCAGCAATTAAGAGGTGCTTCCACGCTCCTCAAGACCTCCTGATCAGAGGCCTTGCTGCTGGACGTAGTTTATCGTCTTACCAAGGACGCTAAATATCACAACTGAAAGTAAAAACCCGACAAGCTTTTAACTTTTCAAACACCTGTATATACACAAAACAAGCGTTAATATGTAATATAAGGAAGTTGCTGTTTTTCCTATTTAAAAAAAAACAAAAAACTCCGTATCACTTCAGGACGTAGACGTTAATGGCTCTCCACAGATTCCTTTTTCAGTTTCATGTTATACACCGGTTCTTACGAGATCACTGAAGTTAAGTAACGTCGAGTTTGATCAGTACCTATATGGGTGACCGATTGGGAATACCAGATGCTGTAACTTTGGATGTGATTGGGGTGCTATAGATAACGGCTTGCGATTGAAAATTCAGTGAGCCGAGTTCCAATTCCAGTCGGGTTCTTTATATTTACTTACGCATAATACCCTTGTGAAAGATATGAATCTACTTCTCTCCCCAACTATGGATTAATTAGCATCAATAAATCAATATTATCTCCAAAAATTATTATAATATAATATATTTTAATAATAATTATTATAATATAATTTTATAATATAAAAAACAAAATCTGTCTTTAAATAACCCGCAAAAGGTTGATAAGCCGTAAAACACCAATCAATCATATTTCTTTTCCTTATTATTGTTAATTGGGAAAGAGAGTAGAGTAGCTTTTCTACAAGGTTTTGAATTTAGAGTTGTCTTTTTCTTACCCTAGTTATCGTTCAAGCATACACAGCCCAGACTACCCTATTATTTAATTTGTATTTAGGGTGGGTGAAGAAGAAATGGATTCTTGACTTTACCAAAGGCATTGGTGCGAATGGAAATGCTGAGATTTGAACTCGGCCCGTCAATTCCACTATCTGCACCAATATCGCTACCCACGCATCTACCGTGCTTCCCATATATTGGCGAAGACTATAACAAACACCCTAACCAGACTTTCGGAGGACAACTTTGTCAAAAGATATTGTTTCTTTTTAATCATCTGACCCGAAGCAAAGAAAAGTTTGTCAAAAGATTTAAATTCAGAAACGACCATAAATATTGTTATTTATGAGGGTTGATAAATTTTTTGAATTTGAAAACCTAACAACATTTTTACTTCTGTTCATAAATACTTGTTGCGAAATAAAATCCTTACACATTTGCCATAAAGTCCATCAGAAGACGAAACTGGTCGGTAAAGAAACGTTTATATATATATATATATATATATATATATATATATATATATATATATATATTGTAGATTTTTACATGTGGACAACAACAATTACCCACTACAAAGATGCAGTCTTGTTTCGATGCCTTATTGCATCATGACTGGTGGGAACTAAAAATGGTTAGGCTTAGAATGTTTATGGTTAGAATTTACATTATTCTCATTGTCATTACACCTGCACACACATACATACATACATACATATATATATATATATATATATATATATATATATATATATATATATGATGGACTCTCCCATCGAATTTTCGATGTATGAGGTCCCGACGACCACGAACTAATTATCTGCATGCCTATGACGGGTATGACTTTTGAGACCGGCTTGAGAATTGCACAAAAGATCAAAAACAGTACAGGAGAATGTATTGTATCCAAATGCAGCAAGAACACTGTTAGATGTCTTATACTGTTTTCTTTTGTCATGTAGTCGACTGATGCTTACTTCTCAGTGCAGCTATATCAATGTTGTACTTCTTTACCTGCAATGCGACCAGAGCTGTTTTTCTTTCTGGTGCTGATTTGTTGTCCTGGAGAGTTCGTACATTCTAAGTGCCAAGATGAAGTTGATGTTTTTTCGTAGAGTTTTTCGCAGTAACCGGATATATGTGGAACTAATTAGATGCAGTTGTCGGTAAACCAATACAACGATTTGTATGAAGTGGTGAAGGCTTGTGTCGGACCATCCACACTTTTTGGATCTGTCGATAAAAAAGTAACAGTACAAAAGACTTGCACTTGCACACACACTTGCACACACACACACACACACTTGCACACACACACACACACACACACACACACATATATATAACGTAGTGAACCAAACCTACCTACCAAGGTTTCACCTAACGGATCTTCAGGGTATTACTGGTGTTTTAGATTTTGTTCTGCTTAGTGTATTGAGTACTTTAACGTTTTGACATAATTTCCTCTGTCGTTGTTTTTTCTTTTGACTTGGCATTGCGATGTTGATTGATTATTTGTGACCAACACCCGATGTCTTTAGTCTTTTCTTTTTTTTTACTGATTTTTCCCCGATATCAGTTTATTCAAATATATTTTTGAGGGGTCCACCCTTTTTTATACAAATGGACTCACCCAGTGTATACTTATACTATTGCCAGTGAATACCCGGAGAGCAAGACGGAGGAGTCGAGTCGAGTCGAGTCGAGTCGAGTCGAGTCGAGTCGAGTCGAGTCGAGTCGAGAGTGACAGAGTAAAAGGTTGTAGGTAACCGGAAGAAAAAACATTCACTTTTCGCCCTGACTTCAGATGCAACTGAATTATTCAACAATCTTAACGGCTTTCACCGGCCACGAAGACAAACGCAATGCAAATCTTCGTAGCTAAATTTTGGCGCGAGGTCACTTTGTGGAAGATAATTGACGTCACTCAGTGGGCAACGAGTTTGACAAACAAAATACATGAACTCAATGAAAATATATATATATATATAATTATTTAAAAATATGATTCCAACACGCTACATAAGAGTTCTCATGTTTCAAAACAAGAGCCGAAAACTTCAATATAATTATTTGAATTAAATTGAATTAAAGTACTAAGCTATGTTCCATCTTCAAGCGAAATTTTTTTTGTTATGTTTTATTTTTTTTGTTATGTTTTATAAAATATATTTATATATACATACATACATATATATATATATATATATATATATATATATATATATATATATATATGTATGTATGTATGGATGTATATAATTATATTTTATAAAAAATAAAACATAACACAAGCTTAAAAAAACTAACGATGATTTATGAGTGCTGTGCAAAATTTACAGTTGTTTATATTCTGCACTTTGTTCTCACGTGCGTCTTTTTTTGTCGTGACCCATTTTATATACCTCGTGACCCACTGAAGGGTCAGGAACTACAGTTTGAAAAATGGATATCTTTATAATCTATAACCTTCATTAGTTTTTCACTTATTGATTTTGTTAATTTCAGCATTACTTGAAATGGTTTTTATTCTTTGTCATAGATTTTTTTTTCTTTTTTGCTTAAATATCATTTTCCTTCTCCATATATATATATATATATATA
>OZ010610.1:54036315-54038815 GCA_963932145.1 Acanthosepion lycidas | reverse complement strand
CAAGTGTATCCACTAAAAATAACGTTTATATATATATATATATATATATATATATATATATATATATATATATATATATATACACAGTTGAGATATTGATATAGTAGGGCAGTGAAAACAATTTGAGAGACAAATAAACATCAATAATAGTAATGATGACATTAATAATAATATTATTCATTGATATTAGGCCTAATACATACGCATATATATATATATATATATATATATATATATATATATGAGTGAAAGTTTATCAGTTAGCTGATTGATGTTACCTTCAGTATCCCGACTGCCACAAATGGTCCGACGCTTCTGCTATATATTTAGAGATTCTTGAAAAAATCCAAAGACAAATCAGTTATAATATTGTAATATTGATCTTGGTGTTTCGGCTTCTGTCACTTTCTCACCACCGGAATGTTACCCCCCCCCCTGTCCCTTTTCTATAAAGACTTTCAGGATAACTGTTCGAATGACCCCTTCGCCATGGTACCACGGCGTTAGGAACATTGTTTTAGTTGGGGATTTTTGCTAGGTAAGTTTAATGTTAGGACAGAAGATGACCATCCTTTTTCCCCATTCCCATTTTGGTCTTGTGCCACATCTTGTATTAAATTACAAATAAATATCGCTCTTCGCCATGGTACCTGGACTTTATAAATTTAAGCACAGTACTAGATTAGCAACAAGGTCTCGTCAATTTACAGTTGAATTGGCTAGATGTAACCAGAAGTTCTATGCTACACAGTTTTTTCTCGGTTTAAGAACTCACTTCCGGTTTCTTGTTTTCTAGTCAAGTTTGATCTTAAACAATTTAAATAAAATGTCATTCACTAACTACTGACTTTCTGATTACTCTTGTATTGTTCTCGCTCTTCAATAATGCTTGTTTTCTAATTCTTTTACACCAAGCAACTCCTTGTTATTTGCCTCTGTGACTTTGATTAAAAATGTATTCCTCTCTCTATCTATCGGTCACTCTTTAATCACATTTACAGACCGATCAATTTCTGTTCGTATCTATGGGTCGATCTCTTTCTGTTGATATCTATTTAGCGATCTACTTCCTTAGTTAGGTACCGGAATATATTTAAATAGGTATTTCCACTATCCAGTGCCCGCAAAGGTACGTAGAGGCTCGAGTTGATGCACCGGACACCCACCATGAACACTTTCCTATATGAAGATATGCATACGCCTTTAAAAAAAAAAACACCATAACGTTCTATTAACATGCTGACAGCCACACAGAGCGCGTGCGCGCCAAGAAAATTTTTTTTTTTTCTCTTCCTCATCTCCCCTTCACCTGGATTCCAAATCCCGACGCTGTTCTACACTAATCAAAACCGAAGGGGTCTGAAAAAGAAAGGGTGTTTTAGGCGAAAGAGGAGGTGGGTAACGCAAGACATAGAAGGAACGCATAAAGGGTCCCCTGAATCACATGACATCAAATCATGCAGCACATGTATAAACAGTGTTACACCGGATATTGAAGCAATATGGAGGAGCAGGGGGGGCAGGAGCTGGAGGTTGAACGTTCAGCATTCACACACAAACGCACACACACACACACACACATACACGCACACACATGCGCACACGCACATATAGACATATATACATACGAGGGAGCGCTTAAAACTTCTCATTTTGACCCACTTCTCGTAATTAGTATTTTTGGTGTTTGGGCCTTGAAATACTTAATGATTTTGGGAAATGTTTTGGGCCGAGAACTTTTCAGTACACACGTCGTGTGCATAGATAGATAGATAGATAGATAGATAGATAGATAGATAGATAGATAGATAGATAGATAGATAGATAGATAGATTTGCGCACAAAACAAAAAGTGCTCGGCTTCGAGTGTGGAATGTTATATAAACTCGTAAAAATAACTGACTGCGTATATTAAATAACTCAGTATTTACTATCTATATTAAATATTTATAAAATGAGTATTTTTCATCAAACTAATTTTACAACGTATATATTTTGATTGGCACGAATTCGAAGAATTGCGTGACAGACAATTTTCCATTTGAGTAAAGACTGCCTGGGTACTTTTCTTAATAGCCACCGCAGATGTTGGAGGCACACACAGACATCTGAGTCACCACAGATATGAACGAGTATAGATAGATAGATAGATAGACAGATAGTCAATTTCTCGCCTTGAGCGATTGTGTATGTATATGTATAAGTATGGGTAAAAAGTTCATTGAAATGTGTTTTACTATAGATATATATTGCATATATTATTATAGAAAAATCAAAATATTAATTTTCAAAAAGAATTGTTTTACATTTTATTTTACCACAAATCAGTGAAATTATTTTACTATAAAAATGCATTGCAAATTATAAGAAAGATATTTAATTTGGAGATTATTTAATTATAGATCTTTTTTTAGCGCTCGTGATACAAATACCATGAGCCACTCAAAATATGGGTGACTGAATGAGATTATAAAAGTAAATAACATTTGTCCCGAGACTT